>CAMZMU010000064.1:51248491-51389595 GCA_947311845.1 Poa pratensis
ACGAACCTGTGGATAAGCACTCCACCTCACCACGGAAGACTTGGGAAGCAAGGCGAAGGCAGCGCGGGGGGAAGCACGCCCGTGGTGGTGTCAGCTCCTGTCCACCCCAAGGCGGACGCTCCCACCTAACCCAAGGAGACGCTAGGCTGAGGAGAGGCCACGTCTCCCCCTAAACTAGATGAGGAGGGTCCTTCACCCCGAAGGTCCCTCACGCCCCTCACGTGACCCTGTGGCAACCCCTTAGCCTATAAAAGGAGGACCAAGGCAGGGAGGGAAGGTCGAACCAAGGACGAACACAAGCTAGAACCAGAGCAAGACTAGACTAGGGCTGCGAAGGTAGAGAGGAAGGTGATCTCCTCCGGGTCAGGATCTGTCCTTCTTCTACCTCAGCCAAAACCCTTCCGGGTACCCTGTCCGGGAGGTTCCATTGTAAGCCACACTATGAAGAACTCATCAATCCAGACATGCAGGAGTAGGGCTTTTAGCCTCCGGGCGGCCTGAACCTGGGTAGCTCCTTGTGTCCCTTTGGTTGCATGCTTTGATCGTGGAGAGGAGAGCTTGATCTAGACTCCGCCCAAGAAGACGATTCTCAGCCTCCTTCGCGCCCCGTGCCGAACCTAAAAGGGGGTATCCTATACTCCCGGTGTCCGTGCAACGAGACACGACATCTGGCGCGCCAGGTAGGGGGCGCAAGTGCTGGATTCATCTTCATCAAGTTCATCGGCAAGTTCTTCGTCAAGCATGCCTCCAAGGAAGAAGGGAGATCCTGCGGCGTCCAAGCCGGTCTCTCCCTCACGCACCCAAGCTTCAGCTGAACGTCGCTGCTGGCGCACGGCGGAGCGCCTCTCCGTCCCCGCCTCCCATGGAGAGGGTGGCGCCGGACGAAGTGGACGGTCGCGACAAGGACAACGGCCCTGGCGGAGCGGCGGCTCCAAAGGGCGCACCATGCCTCCTCCTCGCTCAGGGGAGAAGAGCGTCTGCAACGGCACCGGCAAGGAGCCCACCGCTGGAGGAGGGAACCACGGCGTTCGCCCCAGCGGGGATCCACGAGCATCCAAGAGCAAGACCTCCGCGCACTCGCCTTCGGACGTGCAAGCTCGCCATGATGCTCTAGTCGCTGCCAAGGCACTGATGCAGTTCCCTCCAAGCAGCGGCGACCCCAAGGTCTACCAAGAATGGAGGACTCGCGTCGAGAGGCTCCTCGACTTCGCCGATGGTGGTCCGTGGGTCGAACCCACTCAAGCTCCCACCGTCGACAACCCCGGAGCAGCACAAGACAAAACACGTGATCCGCGAGGCCAGCCTCGTGGTGAACGTCAAGCCAAGACGGCGCCTCCTCGCACCGCGCCACCGATGGCTGATCGGCTAAACCGCGATCACGGCGAGGCCATCTCCATCGGGTCGTCTACCTCGCGCAACCCAGATCTTCGTGACGAGCTCAACAGCCGTCAGAACGAGGATATGCGCACCCGCATCGAGCGTCGCCGAGAACGTCACCGCCGGGAAGATCGGGGCATCGACCTCGCCGAAGGCTGCCTCGCCCTCGCTCCCGAGTTCCGCCACTTCAACTGGCCCAAGAAATTCAAGATCGACGTTCTCCGCTACGACGGCACCACGAACCCCCGGGACTTTCTGCAGATCTACTCTTGCTGCGATGGTTGCCGGGGCCGACGAGGTCATGATGGCCAACTGGTTCCCGTTGGCCCTGAAGGGAGATGCCCAGACTTGGCTTCTCAACCTTCCCAAGTGCTCCATCCGTTCCTGGCGGGCACTGAAGGAGCAGTTTCTGGGGGCTTTCCAAGGCGGGTACGAGCGCCCGGGGGCTCCCAGTGATCTCCACGACTTCAAGCAGTTGCCGGGTGAAACTCTCCGCAAGTTCATCCAGCGCTTCACCCAGAAGATGAACACCATCCCGTGCATCAAGGAGGAGTTGGTGATCCAGTCCTTCCACGCCAACGTCCGCAACCCCAAGATGCGCGAGAAGCTGAGCATCCATCGCGTCGAGTCTGCTCGTAAGCTCTGGGAGCTTGCAGACCGGTGCGCTCGAGCTGAAGAAGGAGCCAAGTTCCCCGGGGAGGATGAACCCGAGGACAAGGCCGCTCCAGCAAGAACAAGAAGCGGGACCCTGGACCCGACAAGCGGATCTTCGTCACCGAGCCTCTTCCGAAGAAGACCAAGCCCGCGCCGACTTCCGAGGAAGAAGGTGAAGGTGATCCCTGGTGCCACATCCATCCAGAAGGCAACCACTTGCTCAAGGACTGCCGCATGCTCAAGAACCTCGGTCCGGGAGCAACGCCGAGCTGATGGGGTCAGTCAAGACGGTTGCTACAACTGCGGCACTGCCGGGCACATCGCTCGTGACTGTCCCACGGGTCGCCAAGGCGGAGGCGGCCGTGGATGGTACCGAGGTGGTGGCCGCGGGGGCCGCGGAGGAGGACGCGGCGGTCAAGGTGGTCGGGGTACAACACTCCGGAGCCGCCCACGTCGGCAACGGGGAAGCTCCGGCTCCCCAAGGAGGCAACGGCGGCAAGTATCAAGAAGTCACGGGAGTTGTCGGGTGCATCCACGGAGGGTCTTCTCTGCCTCCCTCCAACGGCGCCTGCAAGAGACTTGTCCGGGAGCTGAACGCGGTTGCTTCTGCTCCGTCCAAGCCCTGGACTGGTCTAGCAAGTCATCACCTTCGACCCAGAAGACCACCCTGCAACACTGCCGGGGTCGGGACCCTGCCGCTGATCGTGTCGCCCGTCATCCACAACTACAAGGTCACCAAGATGCTGGTCGACGGAGGCTCCAGCCTCAACCTGCTGACGGCGAAGGTCCTGGCTATCCTTCAAATCCCCCTGTCTCGCCTACAAGACACTGGGGTGTTCCAAGGCGTGAACGGAAGTGTTACTCGACCCCTCGGGAAGATCACCCTTCCGGTCACCTTCGGCGACTCCAAGAACTTCCGCACCGAGGAAATCGTCTTCGACATCGCCGACACTCCGCTACCGTACAACGGCATACTTGGCAGACCTGCTCTGGCCAAGTTCATGGCCGTCTCTCACTTCGCCTACAACATGCTGAAGATTCCGGCGCCGTGGGGCGTGATCAAGGTCAAGGCCGACATCGACGATGCTATCTACTGCGTTCACCAGCTGAACCAGACGGTGGCAACCACGGCGGACATCCCTCAAGGTGTACAGGAGGATGATGATGGGGCTCTCCCCGGGGGCGAAGGGCACCCCGGGGGCTCCACATCTACTCCACCCAAGAAGGCGCCATTCCATGGCGATCCGCAGCTGACCAAGAAGGTGGCGCTAACCAGCGACGGAGTTCGCTCCATCACCATCGGCGCCCGCCTCACCGACAAATAGGAAAGCGCGCTCGTCGCCTTCCTTCGGGAAAACTCTGACGTCTTCGCGTGGGAGGCATCAGGTTTACCCGGCGTACCAAGGGAGGTGATCGAGCACAAATTGGCGGTCAATCCGGGGGCTCGCCCCGTGAAGCAGGTTCTCCGGAACCAAAGCAAGGAAAAGCTGGAGTTCATCATCGCCGAGGTGGACAAGTTGATAGAAGCTGGTGTCATCCGGTCGGTTCCCCACCCAAGCTGGGTGGCCAACCCCGTGGTGGTACCGAAACCCATGACCTTCAAGTGGAGACTCTGCATCGACTTCACAGACCTGAATAAGGCCTGTCCCAAGGACCCTTTCCCCCTGCCGCGGATCGACATGATCGTGGATTCCACGGCCGGGTGCGAGCTGCTGTGTTTCCTGGATGCCTTTTCCGGGTACCACCAGATCATGATGTCACTCGAGGACCAAGAGAAGACGGCCTTCATCACTCCCAAGGGCTGCTACTGCTACACCCGGATGCCTTTTGGCCTCCGAAATGCCGGCGCTACCTTCCAGCGCGCAATGCAAGCATGCCTTGGGTCGCAGCTGGGCCGCAACGTCGAAGCGTACATCGACGACATCGTGGTCAAGACCCGGTACAAGGACTCCCTCATCCAAGACCTGCACGAGACCTTCGAGAACCTCCGCCGGGTCAACTTCAAGCTCAACCCCGACAAGTGCGTGTTCGGGGTCCCCTCCGGCAAGCTGCTGGGTTTCCTGGTCTCTCACCGAGGGATCGAGGCGAATCCGGACAAAATCAAGGCAATCGAGCGCATGGAGGCGCCCCGGCGGGTCAAGGACGTACAGCGCCTCAACGGGTGCATCACTGCACTCGGGCGCTTCATCTCAAGGCTTGGGGAGCGGGCCTTACCGTTCTTCAGGCTGCTCAAGAATCAGGCCCCGTGGAGTGGACCTCCGAGGCCGAGGAAGCCCTGCAGTCCCTCAAGCGCTACCTCGCCTCGCCACCAATCCTCGTGGCACCAGAAGAGAAGGAGCCCCTACTACTGTACATTGCTGCCACCAACCAGGTGATCAGCGCTGTGCTGTGGTAGAGCGTGACGCTCCTCCGAAGAAGTCAAGCAAGATCAAGGGCAAGCGACCCGGGAACTCTCTTCCGGGGCAACCATGCAAGAAAAGGCTGCCGGGTGACCAGGGGTCTCATGATCCTGGCGTCACTGCAACTTCACCAAGCGACGCGGATCCCGTCGGGAATGGAGAATCTCCCTCCGACGAGACTTCGCCGGGGGCTACGTCCCCACCCCAAGACATCGACGAGGGGAAGCCGAGCCCTCTCAGGACTCGGCGACCCGCAAGGTGCAGCACCCGGTCTACTTCGTCAGCGCAGTGCTGCGCGACGCCCGGGAGCGGTACCCCATGATGCAGAAGCTGCTGCTGGCAATCCTCATTGCCTCCCGCAAGATGAGGCCGTACTTCCAAAGCCATCCCATCACGGTGGTGTCCAAGTACAACCTAAGAAGCCCCCTGGAGAACCCACTTGCCACTGGTCGCATATCATGGTGGGCCATGGAGCTTCAAGGTTTCGGTCTCAAGTTCGAGCACACGGACAACATCAAGAGTCAGGCGCTGGCGGATTTCACGGCCGAGTGGACCGAGACGGCGTTCGACGACCCGGAAGAGGAAACCTGCCTCCCCGGGAAGGAAGATCCTAGCGCCTGGATCATGCACTTCGACGGCTCCTACACCAAGGGGAAAGGAGGTGCTGGGGTTGTCCTAACCTCACCAACCGGGGACCGGCTGAAGTACGTCGTCCAGATGCACTACCAAGGGAACATCTCCAACAACACGGCGGAGTACGAGGGCCTGCTCGCAGGACTTCGTGCTGCCATCGGCCTCGGCATCAACAAGATCGTCGTCAAGGGTGACTCTCAGCTAGTCATCAAACAAGTGAACAAGGAGTACGCGTGCCCTCAGATGGCACCATACGTTGAAGAGGTCTGGAAGCTGCAGCGGCGCTTCGACAACTTCCGGGCTGTGTACGTCCCACGGGGAGAAAACACGGCCGCGGATGAGCTATCGCAGGTGGCGTCCAAGCAAGAACCAGTGCCTCCCGGGATCTACATCGAGGTCCTCAGGCGACCTTCGATCCCGCCCGAGAGGCTCGCGACAAGATCTGCGCCGGGGCTGGCGACCCTTCTACCTCGACAACACGGGTAGCCAGCCCAGAAGCTCAAGACCCGGCAGCCCCTCCAGCGGAGGAAGCTATGCTTTCTTTCCGTCGGATGGTGCTACCGGTGGAAGGAGCCCACCCACCCTGGGCCCGGGACATCGTCAAGTACATCATGGAGCACGCCCTCCCGGAGGACGATCACGACGCCGAGCGGGTGGCTCGTCAAGCCAAGCTCTACGTCATGATCGACGGCGAGCTCTACCGGCGACGGGACAACGGAGTCAAGCTCCGCTGCATCCCTCAAGAACAAGGCCAAGTACTGCTACGGGACATCACGAAGGCACATGTTCAAGTCATGTGGCATCAAGATCACTGGCGGGTAAAGTTTTCCGTCACGGGTTCTACTGGCCAACAGTCCTCAGTGATGCGGAGCAGCTAGTCAAGACCTGTGAAGCCTGCCAATACTATGCGAAGAACATACATCAGCCGGCGCAAGCTCTGCAGCCAATTCCAATCTCCTGGCCGTTCGCGGTCTGGGGGCTGGACATCGTGGGAAAGATACCGAAGTCTGTCGGGGGCCATGAATACCTTTTCGTGGCCATCGACAAGTTCACAAAGTGGGTGGAAGTGATGCCAGTACCAAGACAGACAGCTCAAGCAGCCATCAAGTTCATTGAAGGGATCGTGTACCGCTTCGGAGTACCCAACAGAATCATCACGGACAATGGCTCTCAGTTCACAAGCCGATCCTTCCTCAACTTCTGTGAAGAGCTGGGAATCAAGGTGTGCTTTGCCTCGGTATCCTACCCAAGGTGCAATGGGCAAGTAGAGCGAGCCAATGCGGAGGTCCTAAAGGGTTTGAAGACCAAGGCCTTTGACAAGTTAGAAGACAAGGGCAAGAACTGGATTGAGCATCTACCAAGTGTCTTGTGGTCCCTCAGAACCACACCAAGCAGAGCCACTCAAGAAACACCATTCTTCCTTGTCTATGGAGCAGAAGCCGTCTTGCCAACAGAGCTCAGGCATGGATCCCCCCGGGTACTTGCCTATGATGAAGACGCACAAGCTGAGAGGAGGATTGATGACATCAACTTCCTGGAAGAGGTGCGGTGCCGAGCTTCCTTACGATCTGCTCGATACCAGCAAGGGCTCCGCCGCTATCATGATCGCCATATCCGTTCACGGGTACTGGAACCCGGAGACCTGGTTCTCCGCAAGAAGCAGAAGCTTGATAACATGAACAAGCTGTCCTCCAAGTGGGAAGGACCTTATCGGGTGACGCATACCCTGAGACCCGGAGCTGTTTATCTGGAGGACGAGAAAGGCAGGCCGGAGGGCAACGCCTGGAACATCGAGAATCTCCGGAAATTCTACCCCTGAATACGAACATGAATCGCAGATAGTTCGAGTCAACTAAGCACGCCCAAGGGGCTAGTGTTCTGTATAAGGGTGTAAGAATCGTCGCCAAGGAATAAAAGATAAGTTTTTCAATTCCGTGAGCCTCTCTTGTTGTCGTGAAGTGTGTTATCCGTAACAACCCCCAAGCAGGGGGCTGACATGGTGCCGGTGGCTGACAGGTCGAGCGCGAGCAGCCTATCAGTAGGCGCTGCCACCTGATCGTGCCGTACTGCCGCGGTAAGAAGTGGAACGGGCAGTGCTGTGTTTTAAAGAACCTAAACACAGAAATGCACATTCAACTTTGCTTGCGGGTTGCTCCGGATGAAACACTTTCACGACATGTAAGGGAGGGTCCATTCTTTTCCTACTGAAAGTGTGTTGTGTGTAGCGCCTCTCCCGGGACAGGATTGGATGCTGAAGAGCGGCTCAGGAGCTGGATACCCGGGAAGGACAGAGTAGATCAAGGACACGGCAAAAACCAGCTAAGTCTTTGCATGTGCATCTGGCATTCTAGGCATAATATCTCGCTCGGAGTCAATATACCACCAACCTGCGCATGCTTGACAGTTGATGAGAACCTTTGCGGGGGTAATGCGTCCTCCCCGGTGAACGGTCAGATTTCCCTTCCCGTCAAGTTTTCTGAGGAGATCTCTTAGGTGACAAGTGCTCTGACCGCCCGCACCAGTAGCAGCACCCCTAAGAGCACTATGCCTTCCGGAGTCCACTCCACAGCCACGGAAGGTTTGGGAAATGACCCCGGGAGTTGAGCCCTAGGATTGCATTCATCTGAACTTACATTCTGAGTTTACAGTTCTAGATTACATTCAGTCGAAGCTTTTTTCTCGATACATATCTAGCCTATGCTACTAAGGCCAGCTCAGGGCTCCTGGCTGTGCAGCTCTGTCTCTCTGTTTTATTGCCTGCCGGGTGCACTCTTCTCTCCCGGGGATGCCTGGGTGAAAAGATGACACGCGTGCAGAATCTTGTCAGGCGCGTCGAAGAGCTTGACCACCTTCTGCCGACCAGGGCGCTCCAGGGCCAAAGAGACGGAAGATTCCGTCCTCCAGTTCGCCTACGAACTGACTCTCGGCCTGCAAAAAATCCAGATCAAGATCAAGGCCACCCAAGAAGAGAAGGCGGAATCATGGAGAAGAGCAAGCAATGAACCTGCTCAATGGCCTCGAGCTCAACCACAACCAAGGACAGCTCCGGGATACCGGCAGTCCTTTCCTTCAGGATGGACCACAGGTGCGTCCTCCTTACTTCCCTAATCCTCGCCTCTTCCTGAGCAGCAGGACCAGAGACAGCCGCCTGGCGAGCAACGTTCTAGGCAGCAGAAGGACGGGACGCAACCTCGCCGTCAGTGGCTCGGGCTCCAGCTTCGCTGGGAGCCTCCGCCGCTCCTCGAAAGACGGACTCCGCCGTCGACACATCGGACAAGGCCCTCTCTGCTTCGCCGGACATTGTTCTGCGGGGTGAGAGGAAGCAAAGGAGGAAGAGGAGCGGAGCAAGGCGAGAAGATGTGGCGAAGGGGTGGAGCCTGGATGGTCTTTTATAGGCCTCCCCTGCTCCACCTACCCCTTGACGCTACGGCTGCTGCAGTAATGGGAGCGCGTTTTGCAAAAAACTCGTTCTCATTCACACGGACGCGACGCGAAGACAAGGAGGAAAACAAGATTTTCTTCATTTACAAGGACTACAGGGGGCGATCTTTTTTACAACAAAAAGGTTAGCTCCCGCCGAACAAGGAGCGCCGCCGTACAATGGAAGACGCTACTTCCAGAAGTACGACGTCAAGGCCGCCAAGGAGGAGGTCAACGAGATCTCCATGGCGCCCGTCTGAAGCTCCTCGCCTTCAGGAAGATGAGCTCCCCTCGACCTTGATGTCAGATGAGTTTTCCTCATCTTCATCCTCGTCATAGGAGCTCGAGCCGCCGCTGCTGCTCTCCATGCAGCACTCCACGCGTCCGCCATCGACACCGAAGATCTTCACGGAGAGCGTAGCATCTCCGTCGTACCGGAACACCAAGCACTGCCCCCTGGACAGGCGGCGGGCACGGGAGAACGACTTCCACCCCGGACCCAGAAGCAGGGCGCCGTCAGCGGTGCGCTCCGCCATGGCCCAGGAGGGGCCATTGGGGGAGCCTTCCACCTGCAGCCAGAAGCCGGAAGGTCCGATGTCCTCCGTCGCCGTCGCGAAGGAATCCGGCAGGAGAAGCCGGCTGCGAGGCCTGCGGTTCAGATCCACGGCGAACTCGAACGGCGCAAAGCTGGTATGAACCATGCTCCTAGGAAGAGGGGCAACGGTGCCGCGGCCTCCACGGCCGCCGCGACCGCGAATCCCACGACCTCGCGGAACAACTCGACCATGAGTGGAGGAGCCACTCTCCGCAGCAGCTGAAGAAGTACGAGGGCGTCCAACTCCTCTCTTCGCTCTCGCCATTGGCGCTGGCAGCTTGTGGGGAGGCCTGGAGTTGGACCAAGGAAGAAGATGACCGAAAAGGCTAGGGGTGCGCCTCGCTTTTATAGCCGCGGCAGTGTCTCCGCCACGCGTCTCCTCGGTTCCTCCGTTAGTGGGAATCGAGGGGGCCCTCGCAGTTATTCCCCCGAGCGGAGTAACTCCAAGACCTTCAAGGCCGTCAATGAAGCGAAGCTGAGAAGACCAGGTACCCGGGACCCACTTTGACCTATCTTTAGGCCATGGCCCGGCAGCTGGAGTAAGAGCCACCGGGACCATGCCCGGGGCTACTGTCGCAACAGTGGAACATGGGGTTCCCCTAGTACTGCCAAAGTGGGTCCACCCCATGTGGGCCCAAGTTGAAGATGGACAAGATCAAGACTCAAGTCAAGCTGGCGGGTTCACCGTCAGGACACGCAAGGCCTGCATCGACCAAGGGCTCCGGTCCTGGGGACCTTCCGGTGCCCGAACCAAGCAAGAAGGCCAGGAAGGACCGAGAGCCCGGGTTCCCGGCCGGAGGCCAGGCTCCCTCCCGGGTACCTCCTACGCACCTGTGGATAAGAACTCCACCTCACCACGGAAGACTTGGGAAGCAAGGCGAAGGCAGCGCAGGCGGGAAGCACGCCCCGTGGTGGTGTCAGCTCCTGTCCACCCCCAAGGCGGACGCTCCCACCTAACCCAAGGGAGACGCTAGGCCGAGGAGAGGCCACGTCTCCCCCTAAACTAGATGAGGAGAGTCCTTCACCCCGAAGGACCCTCACGCCCCTCACGTGACCCTGTGGCAACCCCTTAGCCTATAAAAGGAGGACCAAGGCACGGAGGAGAAAAAGGTCGAACCAAGGACGAAGACAAGCTAGAACCAGAGCAAGACTAGTCTAGGGCTGCGAATGTAGAGAGGAAGGTGATCTCCTCTGGGTCAGGATCTGTCCTTCTTCTACCTCCAGCCAAAACCCTTCCGGGTACCCTGCCCGGGAGATTCCATTGTAAGCCACACTATGAAGAACTCATCAATCCAGACATGCAGGAGTAGGGCTTTTAGCCTCCGGGCAGCCTGAACCTGGGTAGCTCCTTGTGTCCCTTTGGTTGCATGCTTTGATCATGGAGAGGAGAGCTTGATCTAGTCTCCGCCCAAGAAGACGATTCTTAGCCTCCTTCGCGCCCCGTGCCGAACCTGAAAGGGGGTATCCTATACTCCCGGTGTCCGTGCAACGAGACACGACACAATCCTATCGAATGCCTTGATCTCCATCTCAAAGAACTTACTTTGAACAACTGCCGAGGCACCCCGCCCGAGGTTCATTTCGCCAAATTATTTGTTCTGAACGCAAGTGCGCTCAAGATAATGAGGTTTGACGTCGATACAGACCAGGGGAAACAAGGTTTCGTACTCAACACAGGCGACTCCGGCTGGAGGACAAAGCTTCTTCAGAAGCTCAATTTGATTTTACAAATATAGGTATGAACTTAATGGACAATGCTCATTTCGTGCATGACTTTTCGGTGGCTGATCCCTTTGCAAAATCAATGGAGTGGAGGAGTTTCTGTGTATAATATCAGTTTGAAAAACCTTGTAACGCACTGCAATGGCACTGATCATTGAATGTATGTGTAATCAGTTTGAACCTTGTAATATTTTTAGAACCGTTTGTAATCTTGTGGTAGTATTTGTGAAGTCTCTCACTGCATGGCACTGATCATCTCAACGTGTTCACCGCCGGAATATCATCTCAACGGGTTCACCGGAAGATCTGGTTGTAGAGGAGAGGGTTAGGGTTTTCAAAGGATCGGTGGGCCACCGAGACAGCTGGGGACACATCGGTGGGTCACTTCACAATCATTCTATGTATAGGGAAAACGAAAGTAAAAGGAAATGCTGCACGTAAACTACGTGATCACAATTTCAATAATCTATTATATAATTAAAACACAAGATAATTAATGGTTAGGATTAACCAAACTTAAGCGACATAAAAAAGAACAGCCCAGATTTAAAGTAATCTAATCACGTATACGAGAAATCCTAGCCCCAGCCCGCAAATAGAAAGAGTCACGCGACTAGGGCATCGTGGGCTATGAGAAAAAAAAATCGAAACCGAGGCAAAAGCTTTGCCTCACCATTTATTAAGCAGAAGGTGCCCGGTTTATTATGGAAGAAACCGGGCGAAAACCATACAACAACGCAACACAACCCACGGGGCGAAGCCCCACAACCTCGAAAACCCACGACGCCGCACGACGCGGCCACCCACAGCCCAAGCTGCACCAGGTAAGCCGCTCGCAGACCACGACCGCCGAACCAACATCCGGGGCCGCCGCCCCGGCCTAAAAGACAACCGCTGCTGCCGCTGCCCAAGCAGCCCCGACAGCCTCGCCGCCAGCACCCCCTTCCGGGACCGCCGTCCCGACATAGCACCGCTCGCAACTGAGCCACGACGCCGCACGAACTAGCCACCCGCAGCCCAAGCTGCCCAAGGAGAGCTGCTCGCAGACCACGGACGTCGCACCTACATCCGGGGCCGCCGCCCCGGCCTAAAAGACAGCCGCAGTTGCTGCCGCCACACCAGCCTCGACTCCCACGCCGCCATCTCCCGCAACCACATGTCCCTCCAGCCGGTCACCACTCCAAGAACGATGCCCCCAAGGGGGAGCATGACACAGAGCGCCATCATCGCCCGACCCGGAAGATCTAGGGTTTCCCCCGGAGTGGTCCGGGTGAAAGGCGAGCACCACGTCTCGACGGCATCTTCAAGAGGACAAAACGGCGCCCGAAGGCGTCGTTGCCGCCTGCCCGACGACAGCCGGAGCAGAGCTTTCGCTCGACGTGCATGCACACGCTCACCACGAGACCGACTAGCCCACCAGCATCCACACTCCTCCACGCTCCTCCGCAGTCGGGCCGCCGCCCCGGCATCCTCCTGCCCGGCTCCGCAGCAGCAGGGGATGCAGACAGCCCCTGCCGCACCACGCCATCCCGACCTCCAGAGTTGGAGGCGAAGAACCATCAATCTTGCAGCCCGAGCTCCGCACCACGCGGAGGCACCGAAAAGAAGATGGACGACTCCTCCGAGCACCACGCCGGAAGGAGAACCGACGCCTTCAACTCCGACCGCCGCACCGCCCCATAGCAGCCGCGACGACCGCCGCACACCCGCAGCCCCGGGGCCGCCGCCCCGGCATCCTCCTCTCCGGCCACGCCCCTGCCGAGCCTCACAGCCGCGCCAAGCACGCAACACCTTCTCCTCCCCGCAGCCATCCACCACACGCAGCACCCCTGCCCCCGCTGCACCCCCGGCAGCCCGGCACCCCTGGAACCTCCGCCACTGCGCCCTCCTCCATGGACGCACCGCATCAGCGAGCCCAGATGGGGCCCGCCACACCACCGGCAGCCCCGCAGAACACCAACGCCACCGGCCGCCCCAGCCATCTCCCTGCAACGCGCAGAAGACGCGCCCCAGGACGCAGCCCAACCGCGGCCGCAAGGACGCGCGCGCCGCCGGGGCCAACCAGGCCCAGATGGGCCCAGAGCGGGCCGCGCACCGGCCGAGCCCCCGGCCACCCCGCACACCCAGCGCGCCGCTGCCGCCGCTGGGAGGCCACCGCCGATCTCCATCTCCTCCCAAGCCCGCCGGCTCGGCTTCCCCATCCCGGACCGCCGCCGCCCCCCACGGGCCGGACTCCACCATGCTGGACACGAAGACCCCCCCGACCACCAACTTGGCAGCGGGGCGGCGCCGCCGCCGCCGTGGCCGAGGCCAGCGACGGCAGCGGCAAGGGGCGTCGAGCGGCGGAGGGCTGGTGGCGCTCGTATTTTCTCCCCTGGCGCCGCCTGGGGGAGCGGCGCGAGGGGTCAAGGCTTTCCCCAAATTTTGGGCCGTCCGTAAGGACTCCAACAAAAAAGGTAACAAATTGATTCCACCGTGATATCAACGTGGACTCTTATCTCTCTACCTAAAAACATGTTCTCCTCACCTTAAATATGCAAGGATTTAGCGGTCTGGCTTCAGAACAGCTTTCAAAATCAAAAGGCGTGCACCAGCAATCGATGGTTGTTGTTTCGATCTGGAGACGGCAACGACCATCCGCCCCGCTGAAGACAATGTCGATCTCGCACCGAGGAAGCAAGCTCGAGGGGATGACGGCGATCTCGGCCAAGGAAGCTGACGCACAAACGAGGAGCCCTGAGTCTACCTCAACCTTCTTGGACGACTCCGTATGGCGAATTGGCGGTACCAATCTGGTGTGAAGCTACGATTGATCAAGGCCACGAAGCAGGTTTGAATCGATGGTGACATCACGAGGCAACCACAGATGGGATGCCAAACGGCAGAAGAGAATTTGGTGATCGACGTGAGACTGCAGTTTGCATCAGCTGGGGGCTTGGCTATTTTCCGATCACGTACGTGGATTTCAAGCAGTGCTGCATTCACTTTTATTATTCAGTTCATCAAAAAAGTTGTTCCGACTAAAATATTTTGGTGCAGGATTCCAGTTAAATTGCCCGTGCGCATGAAAGTTTAGTCGCCGTGGTCGCGCGCAGCTTATTGTTCCGATGAGCGACACCATGAAAATCTTCCGGCTTTGACATTTTCTGACGTACAGATGAAACGGCGCAACAAGCAAAACAAGGCAAATCGAAACAATACCGAGCGAAGGCACCTAACTGGAAATCGAAGCAGAGCTGCGGTACGACGCCGGCCGGCGACGCTAATGTCTCCAGCGACCACAATATGGGTGAAGGCACCTAACTGGAAATCAAAGCACTGCTGTGGGACGACGCCGATCGGAGACAGAGCTGCGGGACAACGCCTGCCGGCGACACGCAGCGACCACAATACGGATTCAGGCAGCGCCAACATCAAAGATGTAGGTTTTACCCGCGGCAAGATCCCTCTATGTAAATATGCCGGCGGCAGGCGGCAGGCGGCAAGGGCCTGGTACTCCTCGATTCTTCTCTCCATTGCATCTCGACGTTTCTATAATCAAGACTATCAAATCTTCAGTTTCTAAAAAATACACACTTGCTCCTACTATAAATATCCATCCACTATAATTCACCGGGTGGTATTGAAGATCTCTTTGGATCTTCAAATTTGATTACAGAAAATGACAAAAAAAAAAGCCAGTTTTGGGACCGTGGTTTCAGATGTTTTCAGCTAATCAAGACTCTTGCTCCTTCCCCAGTCAGATTTCCAATGTATATATTTCACATCTATGTATTCTACCGGTAATCTCTTGCATTGTGTAAACCTACACACGGACTATAGTTCTGTGTACTCATAATTAATAGCTCTTCTTGACGACCATCATCATAGCGTGATCTTCAGACCACGTGGTTAACTGATTTGTTTTCACCCTTGGTCAGGTCGATCTTTTCACCTTTTCTAAGGCAGTAACGAAGGGATGAAGCTATTGGTGTTAAAGTTGAAACACGTGACGGAAGTTTGCATCAACACTCCAACACTAATTTGATCCATCAAGCGTCCAAGCTTTTCAATGGCTTTTTGCTATCAAAGATGTAGCAGAGAAGAAGTTTCTTAGAAAATACAGGTGCTTACCTGAAATAAGTGTTGGGTAGTAGAGCATATGATCCCATTACCTGAAAACAGTTGTTGGAGAATGACTCCCACGAAACAGGGATAGTCAAGCTCACGAAGAGAGTTCGTGTAAGGGGCTGAACACGTTGGTCAAACAACCCTCAACCTGCACGGCGACGGTGCTCGTCGAGCAAGTGGAGGGACATCACGACAGAGATGAACACCAGCCCGTACCCAGGTTCACGGCCCTCGTGTGGAGGTAACATCGCTACTCCTGCTTGTCTGTATTGCACTGCTTGTAGAAGTTACAGTACAATGAGCTTGCCGAGAGCTCTCTTTTGGCAATGGTGTACACGAGGAAGGGAAGCAGTGGTCTTCTTCTTCCTTACGCGTAGGTGGTTATGCTGGAATGAGAATGCGATCCTTTACTACGGTGCTGCTCGTCCTCCTTTTATAGGCGCCCCGTGCTCCCTCTCTGCGCTTGCACTATGGTAGGGCTGTCACGTGGCGCAGAAGGTAGAGCGTGGTGCACCGCAGCCCGGTTGTCCATGGGCGTAAAGCTGACTCCTGTAGCAGAGTGACCACCGTCCATGCAGGACGGCCAGCTGGGGCCGCAGAGGAACGTGGGGGTGCCCACGGTGACGTTGGCCGTGGAGTGTAGCGCCGGCCGGTCCCCTTATCACCAAATAGGAAACCCTTGTAGTCCGGTGCGGATGGCACAGATTTGTTGACCCCTTTAATCACCAAAACGGCAACTGCGGCGTCGTCGTCACCGCGCGCAGGGGCACGCGTCACTCTGCGGCCGCTGCAGAGCCCATGTGCGCTCTGCAGAGGTTGCTTTGCAGCGAAGCGATCTCCACGAGGGCTTGGATGCCCTGTAGAGAATTCGGCGTTGACCTCTCTCCAGGGGAGATTTCCTTGAAGAGGGGGCAGCAGTGGAGAGGGCCTCCGCAGGCCTCTGCTGCCTCAAAAGCCCTCGCGAGGCAATTCGCCTCGCGAGGCTCTCCAAGCCGTAGGCTTGGTCCTTAGCGAAAATTTGCCACCAGTGTCGAGGGCCGTAGAGGACGGGCCCAGCACACCCTGGATTTCACTGGGCCGACAGTAGCCCCCGGGCCCATGATGGGCACGATGTAGTCCAATGGACGCAGGCGAATCGTCATGGGCCCAAAGTGTCCGGTCGGCCTGAGACACGTGTAGGGCACTTACGCCGCGACGACACGTTCTCCTCGGAGATGATGGGCGTAGTGGGGGGACCCACCACGTCTCGGTAACTGCTCTGAGGGGAATAAAGCCTGCAGCGCCGGTTCAGGCAGCAGTTACTGCATCATTTGCGCGCCCGTCTCCTCGCTCTTGACTTCTGCGCTCCTGTGCCTTCGGCGCTCTTCCTTTGCAATCCCGCCGCAATGGCGCCCAAGAAAGCCTCCGCGGCCTCGAAAGGCAAGGCCGTGGTGCAGGGCGGCGACTCTGCCGCGATGCAGCAGGACGGAGACTTTGAGCCGGCTCTGACCGGCTTCCGCTTCAAGAAGAAAGCGCAGCTGGAGAAGGTGCGCCACATGGCAGCTTCGGCGACCAACGAGCACGGCGCTACGGTGCTTAAGACGGCGGACAACTCCTTCGGCGGCTTCTACCCCATCTTCATGCACACCCTATTCGCCGGGCTCGTGCCTCCTTTCTCCGACTTCTTCCTGGCGGTTCTGGAGCGCTACCAGATCCAGGTCCTTCATCTCCATCCTAACTCCATCCTTGTCCTCGCCATCTTCGCCTACCTCTGCGAGGCATACATCGGCATTCCACCCTCGGTGGACCTCTTCCGCAGCTTCTATGCGCTCCGGTTCACGGCGAACAAGGAGCGGTCAGGGTGCGTGTCCTTCCGCATCACCGAGGGCATGAAGGGCACGTACATCCCCATCGCGCGGAACGGCGAGAACATTGTGACCAATGTGACGAAGAAGGTGGAGGACTTCCGCAAGCGCTGGTTCCTCATGAAGTTCGGCAGCCGGAGCGCCTTCTTCGACCTGCCCGAGGCGCCTCCGACGAAGAGGGCGAGCTGGTCTTCTAAGGCGCTCAAGGGAGCCGCGCTCGGCCCCGTGGTGAGGCGCTTGAAGGACCTCCGCGAGGCAGGCCTCACCGGGCAGATGGTGGCCAAGGACTTCGTGAGGCGCCGCATTGCTCCGCTCCAGAGGCACGCGGACGCGATGTGGCTGTATTCCAACCAGAGGGACAAAATGCGCCTGAGCGCAACCCTCTTCACGCAGCAGGAGGTGCGCACCATCATGGAGACACTCTTCACGGCTCCAGACATCCCCAAGCCCAACGATAAGGCGGTCCCGCTCCACAGGATCGATCTCGGGCGTCGCGTCTCGCTCGTGCAGACGATGCCGAAGTTCGACCAGTGGGGCCTGGTGCCCAAGGGGCATGTGGGGCCTCGCGAGGATCCTGAGTCTGCGGCGCAGGGGGCGCCAGCTGAGGGCGACGAGGAGACGACGGAAACGCCCGTGGAATCCGACGCAGGCGCAACCGGCCTCGGGAGCTCTGCCTCTTCAGCGGAGAACTCGAGCACCTCGAAGAGCGCGGCGCCTGAAGTTGAGACCCACGAGGCCTCCTCAGGCAGCAGCGGCCAGTTCGTGGTCGCTCCCTCGCAGCGTGCTGAGGGGCAAGAGGAGAGCGACGACGACGGAGCTTCATCAGGCCACTGCGAGCCCCGCTCCAAGGCCATTCATGACAGAGCCGCCGGGAGCCCAGCGGGCATTTCTCTCAAGAGGAAAGCCGAGGCTGCTCTCGAGGGGTCCGGCGCCGGGGCCGCGCCACCGAGGCCGTGGCGGTCGTCAAACACGGTGTGGGTCGATTCCCGCGCCAAGGCATCTGGGTAAGAACCGACTCCCTTTTCTGTTTGAGCTTATTCTTGCGTAGGTTCCTCGAGGGTTTTTGAGCTTTTGCCTCTTCAGGGGCCCCGAGGTGCCAAAACGGCGGAGACTCCGGAGGCTTGGAGAGATCCCCAGCGCTGCAGCGGCGTCTGCGGCGTGTACAGTCGACGAGGTGCCTCCCGAGGGCACTGCTTCTTCTCCTGAGGCTGCGGCACCGCCTCCTGAGGCAGAGGAGTGCCGCGAGGAGAAGGAGGAGGAGGCAGAGGTGACGACGCCTCCGCCTATGCGGCCTGACGTCTCCCCTATGCGGCAGGAGGGGACGCCGGAGGTGGATGCGGCGAGGTTCACGCCGCCGGCGAATGAGCGTGCGGCGGAGACAGGGGCGTCCGCGGGAACGCGCGCTGACGTCGAAATGGAGGAGCCGTCGTCGCCCCCACCGAGCACGAAACTTGGAGAGGCCACAGGGGAGGTGGCCTCAGCTGAGAAGGCCAACCCTGTCCCTGGAGAGGAGAGTGCTCCCCAGGGGCAGAAGAATGGTGGGGTTGATGGAGAGGGTGCCACGAGCCCCCAGAAGGCCTCCAGCGCGGGAGGCGAGGGGGTTCTCATCAGAGCCCCCAGAAGGCCCCTTGTGTGGACGAAGAGGGGGGCTCGCACCAGAGCCCCCAGGCGCGTCTCGAGGCCACTCGGAGCCCAAGGCGGGACGCTCCGGAATCCTCGGCAGGCGCCGGCGTTTCCAGGCCTCCGGCGAGCCATGGGCCTTAGTTCTGCGGGGGCGGCGCCCCGTTGCAGCTCGCCGTGGGGCTGTCCTCCGCTCGGCGAGGGAAATTCTCGACGGGCTTGAGGCCCAGCTTGCTGAGGAGGATCGCTCCAGGGCGGAGGAGGACGCCGAGCTTGCGCGGGGCTGGGCTTGTCTTCATGAGACCGTGGAGAACTGCCGCCGGAAGAACGAAGCTGCCCAGGCGCAACGCGAGGCAGCGCTGCGCTCCGCTGAGGAGATCCGCATCAGCGTGGTCCGCGAGGTCGAGGAGACCCTTGCGGACCTGGGTGCTAGGCGCGAGGCTCTCGAGGCAGAGACCGAGGCCAAACACCAGGAGCTGGCGGCGCGCGAGCGGCGGTCTCCGCCAAGCACAAAGAGCTTCTAGATCGCGAGGCGGGGATCGTTGCCGAGTCGGAGAATGTGCGACAGAGTTTGGAGAAATTCCGTGAGAGCTTGAGCATTCGCGAAGACTTGATCGTGCAGCGCGGAGTTGAGCTCGACGCCCGCGAGACCGAGGCGCGCAAACGCGAGGAACAGGTTGAGCAGATCGAGAAGGATCAATCCGCGCAGCGGGAGCACCTGGAAGCCCGCGAGAACAAGGTCACCCAAGACGAGGAGTTCTACCAGAAGCGCCTTGTGCAGACCAACGAGAACCTTCGCAAAAAGGAGGAGAAGATGGCGGAGGAGTCTGCGACGAAGGAGAAGCTCTTTCGCGACAGCTGCAGGAAAGACTTCGCGGAGAAGGCCAAGAAGCAAGAGGATCGCTTCACGAAGAGACGCAACGAGCTTGAGGCTCGCGTCAAGGACCTTGAGGCCCAGAAGAAGCGATTCGACTCTCGCCTCCAGGCTGCCGCGGAGGCTCGGGCGCGCGCGGAGCAGAACTTTGCCTCTTTGATGGCTGACATGAAGGAGTTGACCGCTCAGGTGGGCCCTGTCGTGGAGCGCGCTGAAGAGGCTGAGCATCGCGTGCAGGCGGCACAGGTCTTGACGCAGCAGCGGGAGCGCATGTTCCAATCCTTGGTGACCCGGGGGAACTCTCGCGGGGCAGCTAGGAGTGGATGCCCCTGCTGTTCCCGTCATGGGAACGCTGACGCCGCCACATACCTCGCCTACTTCGATCAGCTCTTCACCGCGCTCGAGGGCCCTGTGGCGGAACTTGGCGATGTTGTTGATGAGGAGTGCCGCAAGCTCTTGACCGTGGCGATCGATCGCGTCTTCGCCAACCTCCAGCGCCTTCACCCCGGCTTCGACTACGAGTCAGTGACCGAGCCCATCGAGGGGACCAGCCTGGGAGCTCTCCAACTTGGTTCGAGAAGAAGTCAACGATTACGTCGACCGCTTCAAGAGGGTTGAGGCGGAGCAGGCCGCTGAGGAGGATGAAGGCGCCGAAGAAGAGAAGGCTGAAGAGGACGGCGATGGTGAACCCTCTGCCTAGGCCACTCCTGCAACAAGATGCGCTTGACGCGCAATTATCTTTGTTTTAAGACTTGTTTTAATTCATTCTGGCTTGTAAGATACTTTGATCGTATGCAAACATGTGTGTGTGCCCCTCGAAGGGCCTTTTATCCCTGTTCCATGTCTTTCTTCGCTCTACGTCGTCAGGACCCATCTCTTTGCGCTATGACACCGCCGCTGCGGTATGCCGGAGCGTGACTCGGCAAGGCCGGGGGTGTTTAAGGCTTGGAGAGGTAAGGGCTCTCGAGTCGCGGTGCTCGAGGGCTCCCCTTTGACGCACAAGCAGTCCATGGAGTGTGAGAGAGAAAAAACCGCTCGAGGGACGACAGGTGCTCGTGAGAGGGAGAAAAACTCCTGAGGGGCGCGAGCGCTAGACTTAGCTTGGCGAGACTTTGGCCTCGTAGAGGGCGTTGGCTTCCCTGATGGTGCGCTCCCTCTAGGGGTCGGAGCGTGACTTCTCGACCTTGGGGAGGACTCTTGTTCCCTGTATTGGTTAGAGAGGCAAACCCAAAGCAGGCACATGGTAGTAAACACTCATGCGCGCTTATAGGCTTCCTCATGGGTATCTCGCGAGGAGAGTAAGTACCAAGGTCCTTTGGTGAGGTGGCGTGTTTTGGGAGCAAGCCCATGGGCCAGAGCTCTTTGGGAGGTAACAGGCGTGAGAGCGTGCTCACGTGTAGAGCTCGGATCCTTTGGATTTTGCGGTGCTGTTGGGGTGCTCTTGAGGCACAGTCACCGTACTCAGCCCCCGCTCGCGAGGTGCGCATGGGGAAGAATATGAGCGCGAAATGAACTAAGATGATGAAAAGTAAAAACTCACCACCAAAATATTACATAGCGGCGCCTCAGCGCAATGTTTCATTGAGAAACGAATTGGTTCATTACACTTGGTGTACCAAGATAAAGTTTTCCATGTCGAGGCATGGGGACCACATTCAGTGGCTGAGACTCTTCACGGCCTGCGGCGGCACGTAATCAGGAGAGCTCAGAGGGGCTGGCCCTCGGGAGGAGAAGCTTTTGTGAAGCTTGGAGGTGAAGTTGTGTGCTTCCCTCTAGAGACAAAAAATGTCTGGCGTGACTATGATCACGGGTAGAACTTGCGTAGATGCGCGATGTTCCATGGATTCTTGACCGGATGCCGTCCTCCGTTTCGAGGCGTACCGCGCCAGGCCTGGCGATGTGTGAGACCCTGTAGGGGCCTTCCCACATTGGCGAGAGCTTGTGGAGACCTTCCCTGGAGAGGATTCTCCTGAGGACGAGGTCGCCTGTCTCGAGAGTGCGCGGACGTATGTGGCGGCTGTGGTAGCGTCGCAGGTCTTGCTGGTACTTGGCTGCCCTGAGGGCGGCACGGCGGCGCAACCCGTCAAGGAGCAGCAGGTCGTCGCTGTGGAGGTCTGCTTGATCGTCCTCGTTGAAGGCAAGGACCCGTGCGGATCCATGCTTGATCTCTGTGGGGAGGACTGCTTCAGCTCCATACACGAGGGCAAATGGCGTCTCACCAGTGGGCTTCGTGGGGTTCGTGCGGATGGACCAGAGCACGGACGGGAGTTCGTCTATCCAGCCCTTGCCGTAGCCCTTCAGGCGATTGAAGCTTCTTGTCTTGAGGCCCTTGAGGACCTCAGCATTTGCTCGCTCGGCTTGGCCGTTGCTCTGTGGGTGAGCCACCGAGGCGAAGCAGAGCTTGGTGCCGAGGCTCTCGCAGTAGGCCCTGAAGATGCCGCTGGTGAATTGTGAGCCATTGTCGGTGATGATGCGATTAGGCACACCAAAGCGGCAGACCAGGCCTCTGATGAATTTTACTGCTGCCCTGGCCGGTATGCTGCGCACTGCTTCAACCTCTGCCCACTTGGTGAACTTGTCGACTGCCACGAAGAGGAAGCGGTAGCCCCCTTGTGATCTCGGGAAGGGTCCCAAATGTCTAGCCCCAGACCGCGAAAGGCCACGAGAGCGGGATGGTTTGGAGTCCCAGTGCAGGCTGATGACTTGCTTGGCGTGGAATGGCACGCATCGCAAGACTGGACGATGGTGGTGGCATCTTGAAGCACTTGGGGCCAGTAGAAACCGCTCCTGAAGACCTTGCCTGCCAGGGTGCGTGCAGAGGAATGGTGGCCACACTCTCCACTGTGAATGTCTCTGATCAGCATGCGGCCTTCCTCGGGGGGGACGCACTTGAGTGCAATTCCATTTGGGCGCTTGCGGTACAGGTCTCCCTCGAGGATGTAGTATGACTTGGCTTGTCGAGCCACTCGTTCCGCCTCCGCGTCTTCTTCAGGAGGACTCCCTTCAGCAGGTAGTCTTTGAGTTCGTCAACCCAGCCTGTCTCTTGATGCACCATAGCCAGCAGCAGACGCTCCCCTGAGGATGGACCGCAGTTGGGTGCCCCACCTACAGGAGGTGGTGGGAGTACTTCGTCTGTGCTTGGCTGCTGCTTCTTGTGGCTGCTTTATGGACGCCTTGGAGAGTCTCTCTTCAAAGACGCCGGCCGGCTGGGCCTGCCTTCGTGATGCTCGCTTGGCGATGTCATCTGCCTCTGGTTCTCCTTTCGCGGGATGTGCATGAGCTCCATGCCCCTGAAGTGCTTCTCGAGCTTGCGGACCTCTTCAAGGTAGGCGGCCATGTGGTCGTCTTTAGGCGTGTAGCTCTTGTTGGAGAAGTTAACCAGGAGCTGGGAATCACCCTTTATGAGTAAGTGCTTGACGCCAAGGAGGCCCTCGTACTCGGCGATGTTGTTGGAGATCTTGTCTATTGTGAAGCACAGCTGGATGGCGTAGTAGAGCTTGTCACCTTTTGGTGAGGTTAAGACAACGCCAGCCCCACCATTGCGGCAGGCGAAAGCTCCATCGAAGTGCATGGTCCAGTGGCTTGGCATTGTATCTCCCGATGACGCGGTTTCTTCTTCGCGAGGCTCTTCAGGAGTTGGGTCTGTCCACTCGGCGACGAAATCCGCCAGCGCTCTCCCTTTTATGACTCTTGTGGTGTCGAAGCGCAAGTTGAATGGTGCAGCTCAATGTTCCATCCTGCGACGCGGTCAGTAGCGTTGGGGTTGCGCAGGATCTGCTCCAGGGGGAAGGACGTGACCACCGTGATGGGGTGGCCCTGGAAGTAGTGGCGCAGCTTCCTGGAGGCGATGAGTAGCGCGAGGAGGAGCTTCTGCTGCACTGGGTACCGCTCGCGAGCATCTCGCAGTACAGTACTGACGAAGTAGACTGGATGCTCGACGAGGGTCGTTGATGGTGCGGCAGCGTCGGCTCCCTCGAGAGGCTCCTCAGGACCTTTGGCGAGGTTTGCCTGTGGAGGAGCCTCGGCAGGGTGCTCGTGGTGGACTCGACTTGAGGCTGTGGGCTGGCACTGGGTCTGGAGAGACTGTTCCTCGTCGGGAGGTTCTGGACTTGGTGTGGCAGTGCTTTTCTTGGGGAGAACTGGCTCTTCTCTTTCCACCACCAGGACGGCGCTTGCAGTTTGTGGAGTGGCTGCTAGGTACAGCTTCAGATGCTCGCCTGCCCTGGGGGCTACCATGACTGGTGAGCTAGCCAAGTATTTCTTCAAGTCCTCAAATGCTTTGTCGGCCTCTGGAGTCCACTTGAAGGTGCCGGATTTCTTCATGATCTTGAAAAATGGCAAGGCTCTCTCGCCGAACTTGGAGATGAAGCGGCCTAAGCTGGCCATGCATCCTGCTAGGCGCTGCATGTCCTTGAGGCGGCGAGGTGGCTGCATGTCTTCTATAGCCTTGATCTTGTCAGGGTTTGCTTCTATGCCGCGGTGGGACACGAGGAACCCGAGGAGCTTGCCTGAAGGCACCCCGAAGACGCACTTGGCGGGGTTTAACTTGATGTTCACCTTGCGCAGGCTGGCGAAGGTTTCCTCGAGATCCTTCAAGAGAGTGTCTCCCTCGCGAGACTTGACCACGATGTCGTCGACATAAGCTTCTGCATTTCTTCCCATCTGAGCCCCCAAGGCGATCCTCATGAGCCTCTGGAAGGTGGCGCCGGCATTTTTCAGGCCAAAGGGCATGCAAGTGTAGCAATACACACCACAAGGGGTGAGAAATGCTGTTTTCTCCTCGTCTTCCTTGGCCATTTTGATCTGGTGGTAGCCTGAGAAGGCATCCAGGAAACAGAGGAGATCACAGCCGGCGGTGGAGTCCACAATCTGGTCTATCCTTGGCATGGGGTATGGATCCTTGGGGCAGCCTTGTTTACGTCTGTGTAGTCGATGCAGAGCCGGCCTCCTCCATTGGGTTTTGGGACAACCACACCGTTGGAGAGCCAAGTGGGGTGGGCAACTTCTCGAATGATGTCTGCTGCTTTCAGCTTCTCTACTTCTTTGATGATGAACGCTTGCTTCTCGGGGGCTTGTTTCCGCGCTTTTGCTTTACAGGGCGTGCGTCTGGACACACGGCTAAGTGGTGCTCGATCACCTCCCTTGGTACACCGGACATTTCTGACGGAGTCCATGCGAACATGTCAGAATTTGCCCGAAGGAAGGCGACGAGCGCGCTTTCCTATTTGGGAGGCAAGCCAGCGCCTATGGTGACGCTAGCCCCCGAGCCCTCAGCCCCCGAGCCGCTGGTGCTCAGCGACACCTTCTTTGTAGATGCTTGCTCTTGAGTGAACAGTGTTTCTTCTTCTTGGGCCTCTCGAGAGGCTCCATGTCCTCGTCAGCGGGGAATGCCATGGCAGCGGCCTTGTAGGCGATCTCGACAGCGCGCGTGGCGTCCTGTACGTGACCACGTATGGTGATGGTGCCACCGCTGCCAGGGATCTTGACCATGTTGTAGGCGTGGTGCGTGACGGCCATGAACTTCGCGAGGGCGGGGTAGCCGAGGATGGCGTTGTAGGGCAGGCCAATGTGCGCGACGTCGAAGTCAATTAGCTCGGTGCGGTAGTTCTCCTGCGTGCCAAAAGTGACCGCGAGCCTCACTTGCCCCAGAGGCGAGATTGAGCCGCTGGTGACCCCGGTGAAGGGCCTGGAGGGCATGAGCCACTCGTAGGGCACTTGAAGCGTCTCGAAGGTCTCGACAGAGATGACGTTTAGGCCTGCACCCCCATCAATGAGCGTCTTGCCGACGGCGATGTTGTTGATGGTGGGGGTGCACACCAACGGGAGGGTGCCCACAGTCTTGTAGACTTGGGGTGATCTTTGGCGTCGAAGGCGATGGTGTACTGGGACCACTTGAGGGGGCGGGACGTCTCGACCCCGGGAAGCGCTGCGTTGAGCTCGCGAGCGAACTGCTTGAACTGGTTGTTCGACTTGGGCGCCTGGGATCCGCCGAGGATGCATGCCATGGCACCCTTGGGGGCCTGGTAGCCTCCAGGCTCTTCGTCGGGAGATTGTTGTTTTTCTCGGCGGCATTCGCCTGAGTTCCCTGGGCCTCTGGAAGTTGCCCTTGCGTCCACCTTTGCGGTAACCACGGCCTCTGCCGCGGCCACCGCTGCCTTCTTCTTGCTCACGCTTCTTGCTCAGCTGCTTGAGGTCATAGCAGTTCTCCGTCGCATGGCCGCGCCTGTTGTGGTAGATGCAGAACGGGCGGTTGTCCACCTTTTTCTCGCCAGCCTCTGGGAGTCCTCGCGAACATGCTTGGCGTCGGGTTCAGCTGCCAGGACTGCGGTAGGCTTGCGCTTTATCTCGTCACGCCTCTTCTGGGTCTTGGATCCCTCGACAGGGTCGTCTGTCGAGCCCACCTTGACGAAGAGGAGCCCTTCTTCTGCCTTGGCGCATTGTCTGCGATGTCGAAGAGCTTCACCACGGAGGAGAGGGTATCATGGATGCCGAGCTTCTCGAGCATCCTGTGGTTGGTGACGCCCTCTCTGAAGGCCGCAATGACGTGCGAGTCCGGGATGTTCGGGATCTTGTTGCGGACTTGGCTGAAGCGCTGGATGTACCTGCGGAGGGTCTCGCCAGGCTTCTGGCGCACAGCTCGCAGGTCGTTGTAGGTGAGGGCGCGCTCGTACGTGCCCTTGAAGTTCGCAACGAACTGCTGGCAGAGCTCCTCCCACGAGTCAATGGAGTCCTCGGGAAGGTTCAGGAGCCACGACAAGGCGGAATCCTTGAGAGCGTGGGAGAACCAGTTGGCCATGACCTTGTCGTCTCCCCCCGCAGCTTGGATGGAGGTGGTGTAGAGCTGCAAGAACTCGATGGGGTTGTTCGTGCCGTCGTAGCCCTTGGGTAGGTCAGGCCTGAACTTCTGTGGCCAGACGACGCGACGCAGGTTGCGGGTGAAGGCCGCGCAACCTGTGGCGTACGAGGCGATGCCACCCTGAAGAGCACGGCGGTTCTGTCGCCCTGCTTGGCCGATTTCCTCGACGATGCGCTTCTGGAGGTCCTTCTGGCGCTCCATTTCCACCCGCGCGTCTGGGGGTGTCCGCTGCACGATTTGACAATCGCGCGGCGAAGACGCGTGGGATGCGGCCTTGTGCGCCGCGGCTGGAGGCGGACCTGGCGGAGGCGGCGGCGGGGCGGCGGCGGAGGTGCGCCATGCGCGGTGGTTCCAGCGCGTCCGGAGTTGTGGTGCACCAGAGAGCGCGACGCCGCAGGAGCAGCGCGCGGTGCCGCCGCGATGTCGACGAGGTGCTGGAGGCGGCCGAGCCAGTTGTCGTGCGCCTCAGCTGTGGGGCGGTAGCGGAAGAGTTCCGCGGCCATGAGCAGCGCGGTGTTTGGGCTGGGCGCTGGACGCCCAAGAGTGGAGGCGCTGTGGCGCTGGGACGGATGCGAGGACTCAGCGTCCTCGCCGTGCCCGTGGTCGACGTCGTCGTCGAAGCGGTCGTCGTGGTGGCCGTCGTCGTCCTCGGGGTGCTCCACCCGCGGTTCAGCGGTGTTGCGCCCCGTGGCACGGCTGGCGCGGGGACGGCCGCGAGGGTTGGTGGTGTTGGCAGCGGGCTCGGTGGTTGCCCTGCCTGATGCCCGCCGGGTGGCGCGAGCTGCGCGAGTGTCCGCCATGGTGCAGAGGTCGATGAAGGTTGAAGACGCGCCTCAGCCCCCTACCTGGCGCGCCAATTGTCGGAGAATGACTCCCACGAAACAGGGATAGTCAAGCTCACGAAGAGAGTTCGTGTAAGGGGCTGAACACGTTGGTCAAACAACCCTCAACCTGCACGGCGACGGTGCTCGTCGAGCAAGTGGAGGGACATCACGACAGAGATGAACACCAGCCCGTACCCAGGTTCACGGCCCTCGTGTGGAGGTAACACCGCTACTCCTGCTTGTCTGTATTGCACTGCTTGTAGAGGTTACAGTACAATGAGCTTGCCGAGGGCTCTCTTTTGGCAATGGTGTACACAGGAAGGGAAGCAATGGTCTTCTTCTTCCTTGCGCGTAAGTGGCTATGCTGGAATGAGAATGCGATCCCTTGCTACGGTGCTGCTCGTCCTCCTTTTATAGGCGCCCCGTGCTCCCTCCCTGCGCTTGCACTATGGTAGGGCTGTCACGTGGCGCAGAAGGTGGAGCGCGGTGCACCGCAGCCCGGTTGTCCATGGACGCGGTCCATGGCGTAAAGCTGACTCCTGTAGCAGAGTACCACCGTCCATGCAGGACGGCCAGCTGGGGCCGCAGAGGAACGTGGGGGTGCCCACGGTGACGTTGGCCGTGGAGCGTAGCGCCGGCCGGTCCCCTTATCACCAAAGAGGAAACCCTTGTAGTCCGGTGCGGATGGCACAGCTTTGTTGACCCCTTTAATCACCAAAATGGCAACTGCGGCGTCGTCGTCACCGCGCGCAGGGGCGCGCGTCACTCTGCGGCCGCTGCAGAGCCCATGTGCGCTCTGCAGAGGTTGCTTTGCAGCGAAGCGATCTCCACGAGGGCTTGGATGCCCTGTAGAGAATTCGGCGTTGACCTCTCTCCAGGGGAGATTTCCTTGAAGAGGGGGCAGCAGTGGAAAGGGCCTCCGCAGGCCTCTCCAAGCCGTAGGCTTGGTCCCTAGCGAAAATTTGCCACCAGTTGTCGAGGGCCGTAGAGGACGGGCCCAGCACACCCTGGATTTCACTGGGCCGACAACAGTATTTTAAAATGAAAAAAGAATCAAACGAAAATTTCGAGGGTACATCCGCACACACAAATTTCACAGAAAAAGGATATTTTTTGTGCGCTTTGTAAAAAAGACAAACCCGACTTTTCAGAATGATTTTGTACAAAATATGTTTGTCTTTTTCTACAGCCCACAAAAATATCTTTTTTGATGAAACTTTTTTGTGTGAACATAGAATGTCCTTATTTACTACCAAAATTTTTGTTTGAATTGTTGACCCATTTAAAATGTAGTTAAAATATAATTTCATAACGGGTGTATCAAGACGCATGAGTCAGAACACCCTCCTGTGCTTACCAGTTTTTGTTTAGCTCTTGATACACACTTATATAGACTTATAATTATGTGCAAGACTAATAAATAAATTTGTCCAATATATAATTTTTTTGTCTATGTTGCGAGAATTTGATGCCTTAATGTTCTGAATTGTTTGGTGGACTGACGTAGCCTAATTTATGTCTATGTATTTGTAGAATGATGGAGGCAACATAGTACAGGAAGGAAGCACGTCAACGTTGCCGAGCGGAGCTGAGGATGCATAAAGCGAGTTAATTGGGCATGGACAAAACACGCCGTATAGGTGGAAGATTGTAGCGTCATGGTCTACCCTGCAAGACGTCGTTATGATATGCTTGGTGAAGAATCAACAAGATGAAAATTACGTAGGAATAGAGAATTTCACCGTTAGCAACATATAAAGCTTAATGCGCATTTCTTAAGTTCCAGCAAAAAATAAGAAAAGTTCAGCTTTGGGGCAAATAATTGCTGGAGATAACAATACACATTATGTTCTCGCATGACATAATTTGGCAACATATTATGGTTAAATTCGAAATCTATCAGACACATAATATCTCACACGTAATATATTAAAATGTTAAAATTGTGAATATAACAATACATATTAGCTCTAGCCGCGCAAATGCGCGGGCCACCCCGCTAGTTATACTACTTGAAAAAAATATTGGAAATTCTCTAGAGTTTGAATTTTGCTTTCAAAATTTGGACCGTAGGATCAAAGTGGCTGGTGATAAGAGGCCTAAAGTTACAAGATCACTTGACAGTCACTGGATCTCAGTCCGCAGATCCCACGGTCAAAACATCGAACGAGCTCTAACTTAAATCTTGGTTAACATTAACTAACAAAAGGATTTGCTTAGTATTAAAAATCAAAACACTACATCTAGGAGTACAACATTAGCCAAACTGCAAAAACGGGACTACACAAGCCGATACAGATCTAAGCCTTGGGGGACTCGCGGTTTTTCTTGGGCGATTTGGCAGCCTTCCCTGCGTTCTTCTTGGGAGAGTTGGCAGCCTTCACCGCGGTCTTCTCGGGTGACTTGGCAGGCTTCCCCGCGGTCTTCCCAGGTGACTTGGCAGCCTTAACTGCGGTCTTCTTGGGCGACTTGGCAGCCTTCCCCGAGGTTTTCTTTGGGAGCAGCACGGAGTGCATGTAGGGCACCACGCCGCCTTGCGCGATGGTGACGCCGACAAGCATCTTGTCTACCTCATCGTCGCTCTTGATGGCGATCAGCAGGTCCCTTGGAATGATGCGGCTCCTCTTTTTTCCTTGGCCGTATTCCCGGCGATCTCCAGCACCTCCACGGCGAGGTACTCCAGGACGGCGGTGAGGTAGACGGGAGCCCCGGTGCCGATGCGCTTGGCGTAGCGGCCCTCCGTGAGGTAGCGCCTGATGCGGGCGACAGGGAACTGCAGACCGGCCTTGACGGACTTCGCCATCGGCTTCTTCCTGCGGCGCCCCGTATGAGGGCGCGACGGAAACCTGGAGTGGGTATCTCCTTTTTAGCAGCCAGCTTCGCAGGGGACTTTGGAGCCATGATTGCGAAGGGCAGGGAGCTGAAGCCTGGAGAAAGAAAGTGACTGTGTAGCGCGGTGAAGGTGCTGAGCTAGGTGGTCAGGTTTCCTTTATTACCGGCCGGTTGAAATTTCGATAAGCTTTCTTAGTACTAATATAATAGTGCTAGTGGTCAAACATGGGCATATCTCGTCCGGCCCGGGTCCATCCGGCCCTGCCCGAAACACTTGAATATGCCTTTCTTGTATTAAATATCATTCTCAGAGGATTCTCAAACAAATCATTTTCAGAGTAAATACTACGTTGGTATATCAAAATATAAGATGTTTTACATATTTCAATACCGACTACATTTGGATTAAAATGGATTAATATACACAGTACTAATTAATGCGCATCGAGATCGATACATCCATATGAGAAAATTTCTACTCCCATGCCCAGGTAAAACATTTTATATTTTGGTACGGAGGTAGTAGCACATATATATTTTCTGGTAAAATGTTGAGAAACACTATCTTTCGGGCTTCCCATGCCCAGGTTACTACTGCTGGAGTAGTAGAAGAAGTTTTTCAAGTTCGGTAGGGGCGTAGGTCTCAGGTTTCACTTATAGGGCAACTTATTATGATTTCTTACGTACACTAATTAATGAGATTTGTGGGCTTTGTCATCACGATTTGACTACTTCCACAGCTAGCGTAGAAACTAATGCCAATTTGCCATGTAGATTTGGCATCAGATATTCAAGCTGCTCCGAATGAAACTTTGCATGGTGGAAACAACAATTCCCACAAGTAGATATACGCATGGAATGCACGACAAAACTAAGGATGGTTACCCGTGGGTTTGACCCCCGGCCCATATCCGCACCCGACACCCTCCTCCCCGCCCACGCGACCCGACCCCATACCCATTGTCAGGTCAAGATCTACACCATACCCGCGACCCAACGAGTTTGCGGCACCCGACGGGTGTTTTTTCAATATATCTGGGGCGTCGACGTCTCCTCTCAAGCGGCGGCCAGCGGTGGTGAGGGGTTTAGACGAGAGGCGGGAGAAGGTGCGGGTGCAGGCGGCGCTGGAAAAGTCACGGCGGCGTAGGAAGGTGCAACGATGATGCAGGAGAAAGGTGTGGGTGGCACGGGGGAAGACTTGGTGGTGCAGGCGAGAAGGCGTGGGCGCGCAGGACGCACGAGAGTGGAAGAGGAGAGAGAGATATAACGCGTGCATACGTGCAGTGTGTCATGGCCGGAAGGAGAGATCGAGGTTATCTCGTTGATTAGTGGGGGAGGTGACGACAAAAAGAGGTGTAGGATTTGCCACTAGACAATGACATGTGGTGTCTAGGTGTAATAGTCGGGTACATGGGTTAACAGGGTACGGGGGTTTGGCACAAATACTCGCCTTCGCTAGATCGACGGGTTTGGATTTTCCTCGCTAAGCAAACGAGCGAGTATTTTTTTTCCACCATACCCTCTCCCCATTTGCTGCGGGTACCCGTCGGATTAGCGGGTGATGGATACCCATTGCCATCCGGAGTCGGAACTTAAAAAATTACTACTCCATGTGTGGTAGTATTATTTTCCTGGCAACCACGCATGTATGTCACATACAAATACTCTTTTGCGAGTGTTTTCCAAATAAGGAATGATTTTCCCTCAATTTCTTCTATTGTTTTCAAAGGGGGTTTAAAATGTCGAAAACGCATGATGCATGCATGCACCCCGAGAGCATATTGTGCACCCAATTAGCAATTGGTGCATCTGGTGCACCTAGATACGGTTGAGCACATAAAATGTTTTCAAAATACAAAATAAATACTCATATCTAATTTACATGTCTAAAATTTCAAATATATATTCATAACGTCGATCGAGAAAACGAATAAACAAATCCAAAACTGAATAGTGACAATTATCATGTGGGCTTTGAATTTGGTCCATTGTCACTATTAATAATAAACTTGTCATTTCACTATTATTGATGTGTTTTAAATTTAATTTGGTATTTTTTTCAACGATGCGTATTTAAGGTTTTGTGTCAATGTACAATGTTTTTTCGAGATTTTTTATAAATTTTTAGTTGGTCAAGTGTGTGCACTAATTGCGGTGGTGCACAGGATATATACACATTATCGATCCTCTCTCTATATCTAGCTCTCTCTAGCTCCTCGCCTGGAATACTGGAAGGATTTTCATTAAAAAATAATTGTAGATATAATAAAATAGAAATTGTTTCACGAAGTCAAGTCTTCGTAGACATGCCTTGCAGCGGACAACGGTGCAGCCGAGGAAGGTACCCCATGCATCATGCAAGAACAGGCCTGGTTGACGCGATGTGACCCTATGCTGCCACGACCCTCAAGCCGCTCCCATGGGCAACCGATGTCAGTACAGGTATGGTGACCCTCTATTGGGAGCTATTTGAGGACCCCTATATGCGTAGCGGGGCGTAGGTGATGTTTGTCACATATAGTAGATGACAGAAAAAAAACGTAGTTCCTGCTGGTAGATTCAATACTTGCAGCAACCTTACATTCAGTTTGCATGGAACCTTAGATTCAATACTTGCATGGAACCGTGGTCCTCTCAGCAAATTCCTCTTGACAGCAACCTTACATTCAGCTCATACCTGCAAAAGGATTTACTACCAGATCAGAATAATGCATCATGTTGGTCGAAGTGTGTAAAAGAACATAGAACAATGTCGATCACATATAGTAGATGACAAAAAAAACCGTAGTTCCTGCTGGTAGATTCAATACTTGCAGCTAGCCAGCTAGTACTCATATAGTAACACGATAAAATCTGCCATTTCTTAAGAATATCCATGCCAACAAGCTGAAGAAGTGTCCTGCACGTACAGAAGAGTATATATAAGAGAGCACTTTCAGATAGGATCAAGCAGATGCACTCAAAAGTATTGATGTTTCAGCTAATGCAGAGCACAAGTGCTCGATAGGCACCACTTCCAAATTTCAACTTGCCATTGCTACCAAACAGATTGTGCTAGATGACCAGTATAACAGAATTATATGAGGTTCTCAAGCACGCGGGCTGGAGCAGCATAGGAGGCGCAAAATGGAGTTGTCATAGAAGACCATGGATGTATCATTGACGCTGGCCATTGAAGCTGTGCAGTGTGTCATTGCCGTCGTCGGTACTTGTTCAATTCTGTGTGTAATTGTCGTCCAGCTTGCGGATGTGGTCCAGGCAGAGGTCCACAATCTCCTTGCCAACTGTAGGGGTAAAAGAGCAAATCGCACATGTGCAATCAGACATCGGTGTGAGATTAGCAAACGGTATGAAGCAGACAGGTTGTGGGGGAAATTACTTGTGTTGTGACCACGGGCGAAGTTGTTGGCTGCGTCCTCCTTGGCGCTGATGAGCTGCTAAGAGTGGAAGAGCTGGCGGTAGGCGCCGGTGCGGACTTCATCGATCACACTGGGCTCGATATCGATGAAGACAGCACGGGGCACGTACTTGCCTGCTCCAGTCTCGCTGAAGAAGGTGTTGAAGGCGTCGTCACCACCTCCAATGGTCTTGTCACCGGAAGTCTGGCCATCAGGCTGCAGAAAACAAAGCAGTGTTTAGATCGATGCAGGGGATAATGGACAGAACAAATCGAAATTAAAACATCATGACGCAAAGTACTTATCTAATTAGATCTGCAATTAACGCACTACTGCAACAACATCTGCATATCAGATCTAAACTTACACAATAAAATCAATAAACAGAGCAGTTCATGTTTCCCCGACGATTCAAATGGTTTAATAAGATATATAATCCCGCCCCCAACTCGACCAGACGAAACCAAACCAGATCGACGCGCAGAGAACCGAGGAGTGGGGGAGCTAGCTACGGTTTACAAGGACATACCCGCAGGAGTAGTTGGTGCGGCCGTCGATCCGGAGCACGAGGAGGAGCGTCAAGAAGAAGAGCACCGCGTGCGCCGCCGCCTGCTGTACCTCCACCGGATCTTGAGAAATGAAACGATCAGCATCGAGCCGGCACGGCTGGATTCCAGCGCTAGAGGAACATGCTACAGATAGAGGGAGACCGGGCGGCGGCGGCGCATACGGGAGGGAGGGAGCGAGATCGTGGGATTATGGTGGGCTCTCGAGAGGGGATTGTGGGTAGGGTTAGGTTCAGGTGAGGGAGAGAGATTGTGGATCGTTGGATGGGTCAGATCATCAGGTGTGCATGGTTCATATCGGTCAGATTGGGTCGATCCGTGTGGTGCGCTATGGCATCGTCTCATTGGCTAGAGCCTAGAGGGGTGATCCGTGAAGGATTTTTTTTAAATTTTGTTTTGTCAAAACTGAAGTTTATCATTTATCATAGCAACTAGTACACATAAAGGGACCCCATGTCAAAGGATTTCTTTTTTTGAGTTTGTTTTAACTTTATTTGATTTTTTTTTGAAACATGATCAAAATGGTTAAGATGTCTATTCATTGAAAGGCGTCGAATTATTCAAAACTATCAACGGTTCTGTGATATAATTACTACTCTCGTACCTTAAAATGGTTTTTTGAAAGAAAAAAGATTAAACTGTCACACACTTGTAGTTCAAATTTGAATTACTTTTCGAAAATCGACATAAAGTCATTTAAATAGGCGAAATTAGGTAGAAAGCAAGAAAATTCCTAATATTTGGGGATTATCCATCAATTATGTACTACTTTGCGTGAAGATTGGACTACTGCCATTTTGCACCATGTTTTTCGTAGTTACTTCACAAAACATATCATTTTTGGAACTTAGAAAATGGAAAATGATATTTTTGAAAATAATTTGAAAACTCAGTTTGGCAACATTGTTTACCACGACAAGATACACATATGTGCCAAATATGGGCAATTTATCATAAACTATGCCACGTGAATGGCCATATCTTGGTCATTTGGCTTGAGACCTATACATGTTTATGGATGATGGATATTTTTGTGAAGGATTTTTTAAAATTTTGTCAAAATGAAGTTTATAATTTATCCTAGCAAATAGTACACATAAAGGGACCCCATGCCAAAGGATTTCTTTTTTTGAGTTTGTTTTAACTTTTTTTTAAACATGGTCAAAATGGATAGGATGGCTATTCATTGAAAGGAGTCGAATTTTTAAACTATTAACGGTTCTATGATATTATCACTACTTGTGTACCTTAAAATGATTTTTTGAACAAATTAAGAGCAAACTATCACACACTTGTAGGTCAAATTTGAATTACTTTGGGAAAATCGACATAAAGTCATTTAAATAGGCGAAATTAGGTAGAAAGCGAGAAAATTCCTAATATTTGGGGATTATCTGTAAATTATATACTACTTTGTGTGAAGATTGGACTACTGCCATTTTGCACCATGTTTTTCATACTTGCTTCACAAAAAATGTCATTTTTGGCACGTAGAAAATGGAAAATGATATTTCTAAAAATAATTTGAAAACTCAGTTTGCCAAGATTGTTTCCCATGACAAGATACACCTATATTCAAAATATGGGCAATTTATACCAAACTATGCCACGTGAATGGCCATATCATGGTCATTTGGCTTGAGACTTGTACATGTTTATAGATGATGGACCTTTTTGTGAAGAATTTTTTTCAAAAGTTTGTCAAAACTGAAGTTTATCATTTATCCTAGCAACTAGTACACATAGAGGTGCCCCATGCTAAAGGATTTTTTTTTTGAGTTTGTTTTAAATTTATTTGATTTCTTTTGAAAACATGGTCAAAATGGTTAGGATGACTATTCATTTAAAGGGGTCGAATTTTTTAAAACTACCAATGGTTTTGTGATATAGTCACTACTTGTGTACCTTGAAATGATTTTTTGAAAAAAAATAAGAGCAAAATATTAGACACTTGTAGTTTAAATTTGAATTACTTTTAGATAATCGGCATAAAGTCATTTAAATAGGCGAAATTGGTTAGAAAGCGAGAAAATTCCTGATATTTGGGGATTATTCATCAAATCTTTGCGTGAAAATTGGGCTGGAGCCATTTGGCAGCATGTTTTTTTGTATTTGCTTCACAAAAAAATTTGCTTTTGGCACTTAGAAAATGGAAAATGGTATTTCTAAACAGAACATATCATTTTTGGAAAATTCAGTTTGGCACCATTGTTTCCCATGTAAAGATACAGATATGTGCCCAATATGGTCGCTTTATAACAAACTATGCTACATACATATTACTTATTGGTCCCGCTAATTTATATCATAACGTGTTCGGTAGTCTAGCGGTTAAACATATTCCGTTACTTTGAGGAGGTGGTCTTAGGTTCGATTCCCAGTTCTCCAACTTTTATTTTGTTTTCTAGTTAATTGCCTCGCTGTATGCATACTAGATATTACTTCCGTTTCCAACTGTTTCATATGTTATGAAATGGTGCACTGGTTAGCTATAACCTCTTACTTTGTGAGGTGGTGGAGGTTTTGGGTTCGATTCCGTATGACTGCATTCTTTTTTTCGTTTTCAAGAAATTGCCTCTCTGCACGCATTCTATATATCTGTTCTGTTTCCACATAATTCACATGGTGCGAAGTGGTGCACTGCATTCTTTTATTCGTTTTCAAGAAATTGCCTCTCTACACGCATTCTATATATCTATTCGTTTCCAAATAATTCACATGGTGCGAAGTGATGCACTAGTTAGGTATTATCTTACCTGATGGTGGTCTAGGGTTCGATCCCTCTTTGCTGCATTTATTTTTTATACAAAATGAACGCTATATATGCCAGGCTGGTCCTACATGTAATTGCAGGTTTCTAATAATTGAGATCAAAATGAAAAATATATGATGTGTGGGTCCGCATACCACAATTTTTCCTAACTTATTTTTATACCTGATAAGTGTGTTCCGCATGATATGAAAAATTGTGCACATTTTTTCATCAATAGTTGGTCCAGCATGATATTCAATGACGGTTTAGATACACCACAGTCTTCATTCGTCATCTATTATGGCAGCTGTCGCAGCAGTGGAACATGGGGTTCCCCTGATGCTGCCAAAGTGGGTCCTCCGCTGGGGCCCACCGAGAAGATGGACAAGCCAAGGAGTCAAGTACAGCAGATGGGTCAGCCCATCTGCCTCAAGGACACCCGACAAGTTCGACATCAAGTCTCTGCGGCCAAGGACCAGGTGACCTTCCGGGTCACCCCCTCGCCCGGAGAACCAGGCAAGACACCCATGGGTCCGTGCTCCCGGCAGGAGGCCAGGCGCACCCCCGGGTATCCATCCGTACCATCGAGAGGATAAGATCGCCAGCTCGCCGGAAGCTGGTAGAAGACTTGGGCGCCAAGATGAAGGCCGCGCCCTGGTGACGTTGCCACGAGCGTAGTTGGTAGGGTGGACAGGCTTTGTCCGTCCCACCTTTTCCAAGGGCGGACGACCACGCCGCCCTCCTCAGAACGCTTGGAGGAGAGAGGGCCACGTCTCCTCCAAGGACCGCCGAGGGGTTTTCCCCGCCAAGACCCCTCACACCTCTCGCGTGCCCATGTCGGATCCCCTTAGCCTATAAAAGGAGGACCATGGCACCGGGAGGGAGGACAAGACGAGACGAGATAGAAGCAAGCTAGAGCTCAGGCAAGACTAGACTAGGGTTCGGAAGGTAGAGAAAGAGGTGATCTCCCCAGGGCAGGATCTGCTCTTCGTCTACGTCCGGCCGAATCTCTGCCGGGTTCACCCCAGAACACCCTTGTACACCCCACCATGATGAACCTCTCAATCCAGACATGTAGGAGTAGGGCTTTTAGCCTTCGGTCGGCCTGAACCTAGGTAACTCTGTGTGTCCTGCTGTGTTGCTCGATCTCTCCTTCTCGACGAAGAACTTGGCGTCCTTGCTTCCGGGTAAGACGTCTTCCAGCCTCCTTCGCGCCCCGTGCCGAACCTAAAATGGGGGTATCATCTACTCCCGGTGTCCGTCACCCGAGACACGACATCTGGCGCGCCAGGTAGGGGGTGCAAGTGCTGGATTCGTCTTCTTCTTCATCGACCTCAGGTTCAGCGTCAAGTTCATCATCAAGTTCTGCGTCGAGTTTCTCGTCCGTGACAAGATCTGCTTCAAGACCCCCGGCGCCTTCGGAGCAGCATTAGTTTCGGCTCTCATAAGCGAGGCGCCGAATCCGACGGCCAAGATGACAGAGAAGAGAAAGGCTAAGGCAGCCATGGAGTTTCTGCGGTATCCAGGACTCGGTTTCATCCTAGGGGAGCCCTCGTCGACCTCCGCCACCAAGGGTCGGGACTTTGGAGTACAGTTTGTACGACCAGCGGCGTATGTCAGTCCTTTAATCAGTGAGGAAAGGCCTCAGGAAAACGCCATGAGCATCGATGTACCTTCCCCTTCGTGGACGCACGAGGAAAGGGAGGAACTCTGCTCCGACGTGACACCTACAGCGCAGCCACTGAAAGGCGAAGGCCCAGATCAGAGCATGGAGGATGATCCTCACCTAGAAGATCCTCTCATTTACGTGCCCCAAGAACTCAAGATTCCTCTGCGCAAAGATGGCCAGCTTGGAGTGTGGTGCATGTACCACAGATCTGATAGACACAGTCTAGAAGAGTGCCGTCAGTTCAACGATATTCAGTTAAAGCAGAAGAACGGGGAGTGCTATGCCTGCGGCGAGCCAGGACATATCTGCAGAGATTGCCCCTTCACCAAGAAACCAAAGAAAACCAAGGCCAATCCCGGCGCTCCACAGAAGGGAAAGTCTTTCCGGACCTTCGCTAATGCCTCTACTCAGACTGAAGAGCGTGAAGAGCCAAGCCCAACCCAACGGACACAATATTGTCAAAGATTAACTGCTGCCAGTTGGGACCAAACTTTCGTCTGCGGCAATTCTGACGAAGGAGAATGGGAACTCCCGGGTCATATAGTGACAATACACCCGGGACCGAGTGGACCTCCCCAGAAGTACTGGATCGCGAAGTGGTTAGCTTCTAGTCCTCAGGAGTAAAAGCATCCGGGTCTCCGGACCGGCATTTCTATCATGCCAGCCAGTTGCCAGATCATCAAGAAGGTGAGCTCCGGGTTTTGCAGTAAGAGGGTCTCCGGACCGGCATTTTTATCATGCCAGCCAGTTGCCAGATCATCAAGAAGGTGAGCTCCGGGTTTTGCAGTAAGAGGGTCTCCGGACCGGCATTTCTATCATGCCATCCAGTTGCCGAATCACCAAGAAGGTGGTCTCCGGGGTCTCCGGACCGGCATCAGCCAGCCAGTTGTGCCTTCGAGCGGCATGCAAGGACCAGTCCCCGCAAGGGTGTATTGGGCCCTTGGGTATATTTCGGCACGGAAGCCCTGTTCCTGCCAAGAATTGTGGGGCAGGACAGAATTATGTCTGAAAAACGACATAGAAGACCCGCTACGGCGGCAGCGCGACGAAGTAATTGCCGGAATGTACCGAAAGGAGGTCAAATGCGAGCTAAGTATAAACGCGCTCGCGTGGGCTTTTTCCCGTTTGCATCGGCTTTATACACTTTGGCTAAAGCGAAAGCGGGCGTAATCTTGGGGTAGCGCCTCCGCGACAATACTGTCAGTTTCCCTCGGGCAGTGGAGTCGTGGGCTGAGGTCCGTACGGTCAAGACCGGTGGGTCCCTCGGGGGGTTGCGCCCTGTGTCAGCAATTTAGAACAGTCTGATTGCTCACGACTGGTTAGCGCTCGTGCCCTTGGACCCTTCCCGAGTGCGTTAAGCCCCCACGAGTGCAATAAAACTCATGTAAATCGGGAAAAAGTTATTTACATTCCAAATTACAAAGTTCATAAGCCTTTCGGCGGTACAATTGCAAAAGCATGGTTCACAGCCTTTGGTATAGTCCTGTCCTTTGCAGGATCTTACCGGTTTACGGGTTGTCTTCACGGGAAAAACGCCCCAGGATCTCGTCCACTTGGCCAGCAGCGTTTGGAGGAGTCGGCATCCCGGGTCCCAGCCTCTCCAACTCGGACAGCAGCGAAAGCTGCGGGTGCTGCTGGTGGAGGGCCACGACTATGCAGGTGACGGCCTGCCGGATCGCCTGCTCTCCTTCCGGGAAAGGGGCCCTGCTTGTACGCTCCCGGACACCCCTAACCAGCGTCGCCACGTACTCCAAGAACGCAGGATAATGCATGAAGGTGCGGGAATGGTCAGCTTTGAGGGTGGGCGGAGAAGACACCCCCAAATCAGTGAACTCTTTCACAATCCTTGAGGAGCACGTGTACATCTTGAGAAAGATGTTGTGATCCTCGCGATGGTGAAGCAGGAACTGGTGCTTCTCCTTCTCCAGCGCCGCTTTGGTCTCCGCCAGCTCGGCTTGAACCGCCTTAAGCTAGGTAGACTTCTGCTCGTGCTGATCCCAGGCAATTTGCGCTTGTGACTTAGACGCTTCATTGCCTCGCAGCCTGCTGCCAGTTCTTCGGCCTCAGCCTTCCGGGTAGCTCTCGCCCGAGCTGCGGCTTCGTCCCTGAATGCCACCGCCTCCTTCAGGCGCTGGATCTGCTTCTCCAGCTCTGCCCGATCCGCAAGCGCACCTCCTTGGTTTTCCCCACCGTGAGCAAAGGCCTCCCGCTGCACGGCTATGGTGTGGGCGCTGGACTTTACCTGCCGCCTGAGATCCTCCCTCTCATCCCGGATCCGCTGGGATTCCTGTCTTGCTTGCCGAAGGTGCTTTCTCTCATGCTCAAGATCTCCAGCCAGCCGCTTGAGACGCCTGTCCTGGGATTCGATAATCCTGTCTTTGGCTCGCAAGGCTTCCACGTTTTCTAGCTCAACTTCCTGTCGGGTCCACCCTGCCACATTTTCCATCCCCTGCTCCAAGCGGACCTCGTCTTGGAAGGATTTCAGTTGCAACTGCTCCAAGGCTTCGAACTGGGCTTGTTCCTGCTCCTCGAAGTCGCCAAGACGCTGCTGTAGCTCCCACTCTTCGCGAGCTATCCTAAGCTCGCGGGCATGGAGCATCTCCTCGTCCGCAGCTATCCTCGCCTCTCGAGCACGCAAATCCTCCCCGTCATCAGAAGCAGCCTCCGATCGCCTCTCTATCTCGGCGCGAGCAAAGGCAAGGAACTCCCCAACGCCGGGGAAGGCCCTCGAGAAGCCGGCACCCCGTGAACCTTTCCTTGACGGGAGAGAAGTTCCACGCGAGGATTGACCGGTATCAATCCTGCGTTCTAGACGATATTCCGGGGGCTCCACATCGAGCCTGCTCCCGGGAGAACCCGCCGCCTCAAGTTCTGCGTCGACAAGTGGCAAGTCAGTCTTCAAGGGCCGTACCACGGCCGCGAAAGGACCATGTTCAGAGCTTCGGGAGGACGTACCCGGAAGCAACGAGGAGCTCGCTGGCGGTCCCGCCAAGGAGGTCATCTCTTGAGTTCGGGGAAGGGGGTCCACGCCGCCATCTCCCACTTTCCCTGGACGTCACGCTGTAAAGACGGAGTTTCGACAGGAGCCGGGGGCTCCTCCGTGACCGCGACAGAGCTCTCCGTGGTCTCCCCAGCTTCAACGTCGTCTTCGACCCGGCGGCATTTCCTGGGACTTCCGAGTTCCGGGATCTACGAAGAAAACAAGGCCTCACGTCATTGAACCGTCAGGCAAAGATTCGTCGCTCGGGGTCGCAAGGGCTCTAACTTATTCTCGAGTCCGCTTGGCTCCGGGAATGCTCCAGCTCCTTCCTCCCAAAGCACCGGAAGGGATCGGCAATGACAGGCTCTCCTCGGCGCCATCATCCGCTAGGAGCGGAGGAGGGAGAGCTTTGGAGTCATCTCTCGACTCTGGCTCGCCAAGTGGGTTTGGGTGCGCTGGCTACTCCGAGAGCAGTTCCACCGCTGCACCCTCGACCCTCGTCCGGACCTCCCTCGCCTCTCGGGGAGAGGCGAGGTCCGCGTACCCGGCAGGCTCGTCCGGGGCAAGTTCTCCTTCAGCTTTGTTGTCGGATAACTCAGGACCTTCCGGGAAATGTCTCCGCCAAACAAGTCAGCAGCTGTAGAAGACCCTTGACCCGGCGCGATCTTCTACGCTGGAACCGGAAGGGGATCCAGGAATTCAGTGCCAGCAATCCCAAATGCGTTGCATGCCGGCATGCGGGTCCGGGCAACTGCAGCACCTCAAAGAGGGGAAACATTCCTGGCGGAAGATGAAAAGGAACACCCGGAAGCAGAAAGAGCATCTTGCTTGACCATTCTTTCCACTGTAAGAGGAATCCAATCGTCGGCTGAACCTCCCCCAGCGGCTGTGACCTGTGCTGCAGCGGGGCGATTCCTCTTCGGATGAAGTCACCCACAATGGCGGAGCATGTCAGCTTTTGGTCGCGGAGCTCGGTTAGTCTTTCAATGATTGGGATAAGAGCTGGATCCTGGGAGCTTCTGTCTTTGGAATTGGCCAAACGCTCCGCAGGAAAGGTTGGCGCCAGGAGGTGGGGATTGAAGCCTCCCACTGAAATGAAGTACCAGTTGTGCCTCCACTCTCCCCAGTCCGGTTTAAGCTTCACAACTGGGTAACCCCGCCGGCTATCCACTTCGACCTTCCCAGGCGGGGAACGAAGAAGTGGCGGAACAAGGCCACCGAAGGCGTTACCCCCGATGAATGCCTTGCACACATAGGCAAAGGAGGCCAGAATCAACACCGCATTCGGATGCAAGTGAAGCATATGCAGTCCGAATGCCTCCAGGACGGCGAGGAAAAATGACGAAAAGGGGGGCAATAGCCCCATCACCGAGAAGTTGTGGAAGATGACCACTTCATCTTCTCCCAGAAGACCTTCTCCAGGACGGATTCCCACTCACTAGTACAGGACGACACATCGGAAACGGGCCAAAAAGCCCATCGGCAACGGAGAAAGGGTCCGTGTCCCCGCCTCTGTCACTGATGTGAAGCCTCACAATGGCAACGGAGATTTTGATCGTTTGCAATAAGTTTAGCAACGGGCATAATATATAACCGTTTCTGATGTGGTTATTAAATATTAAAAAAATAGCCGGCTCACAGCAGGAATTAGCCGGCTCACAGACATTCAATACAGCTGGATCAAAAAGGCGGAAACACCCAAGCCAAGCAGCTGGTGCTGCTTGGCTTGGGTGCTTCCTCCTTTTGAGCTGCTTGCTTGGGTGCTTCCTCCTTTTTGATCCAGCTGCTTGCTTGGGTGCTTCCTCCTTTTGAGCTGCTTGCTTGGGTGCTTCCTCCTTTTGAGCTGCTTGCTTGGTGCTTCCTCCTTTTTGATCCAGCTGCTTGCTTGGGTGCTTCCTCCTTTTGAGCTGCTTGCTTGGGTGCTTCCTCCTTTTTGATCCAGCTGCTTGCTTGGGTGCTTCCGCCTTTGCTACCCAAGCAAGCAGCTGGATCAAAAAGGAGGAAGCACCCAAGCAAGCAGCTGGATCAAAAGACGGAAGCACCCAAGCAAGCAGCTGGATCAAAAAGGCGGAAGCACCCAAGCAGACAGCTGGATAAGTGCCTACAACACAAATATTAAGGATTTCAACACAAATAATTGTCCAGAGAGCAACAAGAAATATCAATATTCAGTTATTCACTACAGATTACAAGTTTACAAATTAAATTACAAGTACAACTGAATCGATTAAAATTCCATAGACAACTAAAACAAATTTACAAGTACTTAATGTGCCCTGAAGCAATTCCAAAGCCAACCGAACAACCAGTATCGGTCTTAAACTAGCTAGCTAAACCGATTAGCTACTACTAGTACAGCAGTACTCAACGAAATGAGCTAGCTAAATCGATTAGCTACACAGTACTACTCAACGAAGTGTACGTACTCTGCTCGGCCAGCAGTGGAATACTTTTACGGTGGTACCTGGTGGCCGACTTGATTATACAACGCTATTCCTCAGATCAATTTAAAAAACCATATCGTGCATCCTACATCTTGATTAAATACTAAAATTATTATGGTTGTGTACCTTGTGCTGAAAAAGCCGCAGGTGGAGGGATCTAGCGGTGGCGGGTACCCAAACTGGAGCAGCGCGCGGGCGTAGTCGATCGCCTTTTGTGTCGCCGGTCGGGCTCGCGCCAGATCGGCCGCCATGGCAGCAGTAGCGTGTTCGTCCCGCGCGGATCTGGACGCCGCGCCATCCTGCTCGCGGGAGGCCATCGTCGCACGCCTCGTCCATGCTCGTCGGCGACGTTGAGGGATTGCCGTCGGAGCTAATGGATCTGCTTGAGGACTGCCGCCGGAGCTAATGGATCTGCTTGAGGACCGCTGCCGTAGGAGCTCGTCGATTTGCTCAGGGACAACCGCCTCGTCCATGGAGGTGGCTGGCAACAAGGACGAGATAGGTGTGAGGATGGATGGAGAAGGGGGATTAGGCGCGTGCGGCTCTGCGGGAGAGGAAGGAGAGTGATGGGATAAGATCGGTGGCTAGGGTTTCAGAGTTTTTATACTATACCGATTCAGTTTGGATACGGGTCAGAATTTTAACCGTGTCCGATATCGTGGATTCACATTGCAAACGGTTGAATTAATTTAACCGTTTCCGATGTGTCGCGATTTGCGGGCGCGGGATCTAATTTTCGTGCACAGTGTCGTTTTACCGTTGTTTTTTTGCTGCCGTTTCCATAGAGGGGTATCCTTAGTATCGTTCTGTACTAGTGACTTGTTCTCCACCACGGAATTCCAAAGCTATTGCGCGGCGAGCAGGATCCACCTTCTTCTCATCGTCATACGCGCTCGGAGAGAACACAGCCTGCATCACCCTCTTCGGGGGTGTGGGGACCCCGGACTAGCTATCCGAGATACTTGTTCTGTTTCCTGCAACAATCCCATGATCAGTCTGTTGTTGCACATAACTCGAATTGGTATAACAGAACACCCATAATTACCGAAGGATATTACTTACTTGATTGAAGTCATAACTCCATCAGGTACTTGCAGCGGAAATCATCAAAACAACGTGGAGCCCAAGTCATTTGCCAACCCTACAGGCAGTTGACTGGGAAGCGCCCTAGTTCGCATTGACGTCATCGAAACCTTCTTCTTCTAACTGCTCCTCTTCAATGATCTGGCTAAGACAATAGCCATGGACGAAACCAATATGAGTACATTTGAATGTACTCGCAATCTACCCCAACTTGAACATGCACTAGTTTTATTTTGTAAGACTTTTCTTTATTGAAAACATCTCTATATCTTTATTGAAAAAAGTAAGAAGAATTTTATAGCTTTTTATAAGCCTTGTATTTTCGGAAAACATCTCTAGCCTTTGTTTGAAATAGAAAAGAAGGCTTGGAGATCTTTTTCCCATGAATCGGTCTTTGTAAGAAGTCTCTTTTAAAATATTTTCCCGAAAGTAGATGTTTGTTGAAAAAGGTAAGAAGTCGCTTTTAAAAATGTTTTCCCAGAAAATTCACCAGTTTGTTTATTTCTCCAAAACTCCTCCTTTTTTGACCATAACCCTTCATGGTCATTCATTCCCCAACAACCTCATGCCGGCCCGTTGGCATAGTTGCATAAAACATCCTCCACTTCATTTTCCTTGTAAATCTCAAATCTTTCCAAAACTTGCACATGGTCAGAGGACAGCCTCCCAACTGTCCATATCCGAGGACTCGGCTATTCGAATAGTTTTACCCTCTGCAGAGGTAGCACGCTTTCCCCACATCCATCCGGCAACTCATCGTGTCAGCCACCCACCATACAAGGTGTATGCGAAGTTGAGCCACCGACCATAGCCTGTCCTTTGCTCATGCTACTATAGGACCCTACCGCTACGAAATTTTCCACCTTTCCAATGACTCCCAGTCCAGATTCCCCGTCGGGAAACCTAAGTGTGAGGACTCGTAGTTCTGCCCGGCGAGCGAACCCTTCAATCCCCATCCTCAGATGCCAGGACCCAGGTCAGGGGGTAGGTCGCGATGACCATCCCCTCATGGAACGAGGTCATCCTCGTTGTTGAGCCATCCAGTACTAATATGAGCAAACTATATGACTACGCCCTTTCCCATATGTGGGTAAATGTGGTCGCACAGGTTAAGATTGGTCGTCATAGTACTAGGACACAATGTGCATTTTTCATAAACATCACCATTCACCATTTCTCCATTTCCACACCGACATCTCGGTATTCCACAACCACACGAGTATTTTCAAAGGAGTTTTGAGTAAACAATATTTTTCCCATCCTATAGTTTGGAAAGGAATTTCCAGCTAAGATCTCCATAGAGGGTGTCAAAATAATATACTTATATTTTGGAAAAGGGTTTTCAAAATCATAGCTTTTGTGGCAAACACCACATAAATCACTTATGCTCTTTATAAGTAAAACATGTGAACCAAAATAGATGTATATAAATGCAAGCTCAGAGATTAGCTTGCCTGATTTCAGTATAATGTTCCTGGACTTCTTCTCATTGATCAAGAAATAAACTCTCATCCTTCTTCCATAAATCCTCTCCAAATACCACTCCGGTAGCGTTTATATCTAGCGTCGCAAACATGAAAATAAAACAACACTCAATAAGCAACCAAACCACAAGTGGTATACGACCAAGTAATCAAACCACAAACATAGCACTAATTCAATCAAGCAACAAACTAAAAGCTACTCTAAGGACACCTCAAGGAAAACTGTCTTAACAACAAGCTTTGAACAATGTTTTTAATAAAGCTACAGCAACAACATTAAAAGATACGAGTTATCCTAAAGCAAACACTTAACAACCATTTTTCCTAATCAGGAAATACTTCAGACAAAAGTTAAGCCACCAATTAATCTTTGTAATTCAAAATATCTCACCAAGCTAAGGTGGATACAGTAACAAGATACTTAAGCTAGTACTCAACTCAAGGATCATCAAGTTTATCAAGCAATGCAAACATATTACTCACACCAACATATCTAACAAATACCACTAACAGTACTAACATATTATAACCTGCTAAACAATAATAACATGCAAGCAACAGTACCACAACAATCATTAACCAGCAAGGCATACATGTTAATCACACCCAATATTCTCACATCAAAATAATCAAGCTTAACAAACCCCAAATTATTAGGAGAAAAGCTATATAGGGAATAAAACCCTAACAAATACATGACTCACAAGTAGCTCTCCTAACATGCTAGCAAGATTAAGGAAACATGTCACAACAGTGGATTACCACACTACACATGCTAGGAAACACATCTATAACAATTAAGTTATAACACAACAATTAATAAAGTCCTAATAAAAATAGGCAGAAAATGCCTAAACCTTATAATTAGCACCACAGTCAATCAGTGACTCCTAAATTCAAACCAAGCTAGGGATATGTTCTCCTACACATATAGAAGACAAAACAATTGGATTTACTCCAAAATTCATCTCACAAAAATCTACAAAAATCACCAAAGTGCAACTGGTGTGTTTACAAGAATGAATAGAACTTTTGTTTTAGGCTTCATTTGCAAGCAATGCCAACAGATCTGGAAAGGTAGCATCTCAACCTATCCAGAGAATTTTAGTTTAAATATTTGGATATATAAAACTCTAGATATTGAATATTTAGTGAAATAGATACTTTTTACAAGATTAAATCTAGACAGCACTTAAAAACATATTTTTGCAAACAGCCAGTGTGGCATGTTTAAGAAAACACACAGGAATACTACAAAATTTGAACCACTCATTTATCTATCATAGATTTACCACAAATTAATTAAAGCTACACTGCAATTTCATAGGAAATTAAACAGCAAAATAGATCCACAGAAAAATAAAAGAAACGGGCCAGATCTGGCCCAGATCTGGCCGTGCGAGGCAGATCGTGGCCCAGCAGCAGCCCAGCAGCAGCCCAGTGCGCGTGGCGAATGGGTACGCGGTCACCTTCTTCTTCGACAAGCACGGCAGCGCGAGGAGGCGAGCTGGAGCTTCGGGCGGGGACGGCGTCGTCGACTCCGAGGTTCCTAGAAGAAATGGCCATGTCCATTAGGTAGAGCAGAGGAAGGGGATCACGAGGGTGCGGAAATGGCGAAGAATGGGGGACGGTACTACTCGTGAGCGTCCTGGAATGGTGGCGGCCGGAGCTTTGGCTGTGGTCGGTGAAGAACGGACGGTGCGGTCGATTCGCGGCTTCCCGGCTTGATTCCTGCGGCGAGGATGAAGAGGAGGACGAGGCGGAGCTCCCAGTGTTCGTCGATTGGCTCTAGGCGGTCTCAATCGACGGCGGCTAGCTCAACCATGGCGGCTAGGGTTCGGAGCTCGTGGGGAGAAAATAAGAGGAGAGGGAGAGAGCAGGAGGGCGTGTGAGGGAGGGGAAGCAGAGGAGCGCCAGGGGGGCCTCTTATCTTCTTCGAGCGGCAGGAGACGCGCGGGAGGGGGGGGGGTCCGGGCGGCGAGCGGCAGACAGACGACACGGCGCCATTGCGCCATGGGAGCTACAGAGAAGACAGCATTTTTACAGAAATCCCCCTGGAAGACTTTTCCCCATTTACAACTAGGTTCTTTTCCTGTTTTCCTTTATTTCTCTTTTAAACCAGTAGCTTTTAGATATTTAATTGAGGCAGTAAAACATTTTCAAAAATTCTGAAATTATTTGGGTAGGCTCCCCTTACCAAGTAGAGCCTCCACAAAAATTGAGGTTTGAAAATAAAATGTTTTGAACAACTTTTGTTCATAGGGTTTAAAAAATGGCATTTTTCTTAAATACAAATTTATAATCCTTTGAAATTTTGAAGCAAGTTCAAATATTATTTTTGAACTCTTGGAACTTCCTTGGTAAATATTTTAACTTTATATAATTTTCATTTTCATAGAGAAGATATTTGTTTGAAGGAAATAGAGAGTTAGGTAGAGAGAATAATTTGTTAAAGTCATTTTATTTGAATTGGAATCTTTAATTCAAGTTCTTGAATACCTTTAGAGGTTTTGCTTATTCAAGTCACATTCCAAATTTGTTGTCAAGTGTGTTTTAATTTACTACTCTAGCACACTCTAGCACACTTGATCAACTATACACACAAGCAACAACACAACAAGATCAAGATCACATCCAAGTCCACACAAGGTCAAACACAGCAATGGGAAGTAAAACACAATCATCAGTGAAACATTTCAAAAAGTTTTTGTTGGTTCTGAAATTTGGGTCTTGTGAAACTAAGTTTTTCTTAGTTTCTAAATTTGGGATGTGACAGCTCTTCCCCCCTTAAAAATAAATCTCGTCCTCGAGATTTGCCCGGTGGTAACAGGGGAGTACAAAGGCACGGGTTTTGGGTTGACTATACTTCTGAGGTCGTTGTTTCTTCAGCGGGATCGCCATGTGAAATCTTGATAAATTGATGTTGCGAGGCTTTCTCTATCGATAAACTTCTGTGTTGAGTTCAGATCCTTTATGATGGGGTTGTCTTGACGATTGACTCGGATGGATAGTCTTGGTCGGCTGTTTCCAGATTCTACAGGGCTAAAGCGCACGGATCTAATTATTACCACGTTCTGGTATACCTATTGCAGGTCTTCCCCCTTAAAAAGGGGGTCTTGAATCGGTCTTGTTGAAAGTCGCAGCTGGAGTTGACTTGGAGGCATCATTCTTCTTGAGTAGCTTGACGACCTTCGTCTTGGTTGTCACTCCTCAGTGCTTGGAGTTGGTGCAGATATCACTTCCTGATATTTTCTCCTTACGAGGGTCGCAGATGGGGACGCGTCGGTCTCCGGATGCGTCAAGTTTGAGCACTCGACTCTCTCTGGTTTCTAGTTAGTAGAGGGATGTTATAAACATCTAAGGGTGTCTGGACTTGCTTGGTGGTTGATGTTGCCAATAGCAGGTGTTTCTGTTGTTGGATTCTTCTTAGTGACTTCCGGTAGATCTCCTTCACGCTTTTCTTCCTTCGGCTTGGCGGAAAAAGGCTGGTTTTGAAAGACTTCTTTGGTTCTGGGTCTTCACAAGTAAGTTAGAGTGCACCAGAATAGCTAGGGTTTCCGGGAAAACTTTCTGGTTGAGGGGCTTAAGTTAGTTTTCAAGGGAGTTGGGCGCTATATTCTGAACATCAAACTTATTATACCTTAGATCCAAGACAACCAACTTTACATAGGCCCCTTATTCTCGAGTCTTCAAAATACCATTCCAACATCTCTGGTAAGGCCACTACTATTAACTAGTTAACTGAATCATGACTTTTGCCCAAGCTAAAGTTATTAATCCACCATCATCTTCCTTGGCATAAACACTTTATCATAACATATTTCAATCTATCTGATACCCATCAAACCTTTCAGGCATAGTCTCCCCATTACATCCTATCACAAAAATCGTAGTGGTCCACCAATTATTTCTTGATTGATTTTTCTCCCCAGATAGGCATATCTCAAATTATCTTACTCCTTCAGGTGGTTGTTTTCCTACGACCATATCATCAAAGCTAAATAAAGCATCCAACAGTCATGTGATCATTCCATCAAGAATTGCCCCACTTTCTAACCAAATTCAGATTTTATCTCAACACTTTTGGGCCTTGATCTCATAATCAAAGATAAAAGATCTTTCTAAGAATAATCCAAACAGAGCGTGACAATCTCTGAAAACTACTGTCACCTAGAATGTCTTGCTACTAGACCAAGTCATATTGATTCCTAGAATCCGATAAACATTCACTTATCCTCCACCAATTATTTCTTGCATACAACGATCTATTCATTTGCTAACTCATTTTTGACCACTTCCTATAATTCCATAAGAATTTAGTACAAGGTCACTTGCGCTAGGAATCACCCTAAACATTCCAACTCCAGAGTATTCTTCTTAATTTACTTGCTTCTAACCAATCCAAACATCATTTATAAGCAAGTGCTTCCTAAAAATCCAATAACTTTCACCTTTATTTCTAAACCTTAAATCAAGGGTCACGTCTTCTAGCTCCAGATAACCACCAATGGTTGGGGACCACAACTGGTTAGCCCCAGAGTATTAATCAAATATATCATCTGTCCAATCCCAATTAATTTATCGATCCACTCCAAGTTTTCACTTCTATTCTAAACCCCAAATTTTTTATATTACCAACATCATCCACCAAATTCTGATCTCATCACTAGATTCTCAAGGGGGCCTGCTGACTAATAATCTTATAGTCCAACACTCTTATATCTTCCTAAAGTATCCTGTGTACCAACTAGTTTTGAGTCGTCCACTGGCACCTCTTAATGGTCCCTAGAAAAATTTAGTGGGGAACCTTCGCACCAGTTGTTTTTCAAAAGGTTACCTTTTTCTTTTCTTGTTCTCAGAAATCGTATCCTTGGGGAAACACTATAAATCTTCATGTGATTTTCTCACTTAGAACTTGAGTATTTCCTAAGGTATACACTTGGGTTAAGAAAAATATTATTGTCCTTGATTTGAGTTCTAACATCATTTGCTTCACCCCTGTGGTGAAGGCATCCACTTAGTCCGAGCAAGCTTTCTATTAGTTAGTTGTATAAAATTGGGGAGGTCTTTTATAACATCAATTGCCTTAGTCATACAAGAAGAATTTGCTAACAAGGTAGCTAGTCTTGTCATCAAACTACTTTTCATATTGCAGAGGCTGAGATGTACTGGATCATCTGACGTTCCGTTTATTTGTATATGACACTCAATTGTTTGAGCATACCGAAGCGATTTGTTAACAAGTTCATGAGGCTTGTTACCAAACTACTTCTATATAACACGAACATTGGAATATCACATTATTTCTAGAGAGATTAATAATAATAGATTCTGATATAAGGGTTTCCAAATACTCAAGGATAGTCTAGTATATTTCTTCTTTGCCAACTTAAGAAATCTCTCTTCAAAGTCTTCTTGTCGCAGTTCCTCCTTCTTACGGTCCCTGAGCTCGAATCTTCATAGCAACTCTTATACACTCCTTGAGTTCTCCTGGTTACCGATTCTAAATGAGTCTCCTTATGTCCTCGTCTCTTGTCAAGGCTTGCAGTCCTAGAAGATTAGTTAGTACTATCGTGGACTTGAGTCAGGCGTTAATCTAAAGTTAAATACGATAAGTTAGTGTAGTGTTCTTGTAATTTCACAAGTTATTTTTCCGAGGTGATGCTCGTGTCTTCACGAGGTTGGCTTTAAATTGCAGTTTCCTTCGAGATCTTGACGCACTTGCTCCAGATGGTGCTTGAAGGCCATTATCTGATTTGCCGGTTAGGTTGCAAAAGTCTCAGGCTATTGGTTAAAGATCGGGGGTCTTTTGTATCTTGCGAAACTGTCAGTTCTTATCGGGAGACGGTTTAGATAAGAGGAAATATCTTGAAAAGATTTTCCTAAGCGGGTTACATCTGCAACAAAGTGCAACTATGGCGGAGAGGTCAAAATTAGTTTTTGTTGGGTGACAAAAGGAGTTTTATAAAAAAGAAAATTTTGGGTTACTTTGTGTTGCCATTAAGGCGTGATTGTGATCGCACAAGAAAAACAACACCCAAACAGAGGACTCACCAAGAACGACACACAACCAGAGTAAGGCACACCAACAAACAACACACAAGGTACCTTTAGTACCAACGGACGTCTAATACTCGTGGTAGTCGGGTGGTACAACCAAGGTTCCTATCTGGTTTATCTTATGGTCTCGGTTAGACATGGTTGGTGAAGTTTTCACTCTGTCGCCTTAGGCTTCAGCGGGAGGAACTGAGATTATCGAAGTTGCAACTTGAGTAGAATTGTTGATGTTGAGTTGAGGTCTTCGAAGGTTGTGGCGCCCCGACCCGACTGCTATACAGTGATACTGTGTCCCCGGTTATCCGATACCACCAGACACACTATAAAAGCATAATAGAGAGATCAAGACTTGTGGAACAACTGGCACATCGCAGACTCTACGACACAAATCATTATAGTTCAACTCTTATAATAGAGAAAAATAGAAAAAGACAACCAGAGGTCACAGACCCAACATTACAACAAGCGGAAGCAAAATAGGTTGTTCTAAACAACAAGATCCAGATTATGGCCTAAGAGGCCTACAAATAAACATCCAGCGCTAGCTGTTCCGGGATGTCCCAAGCTGCCACCTGGGAACCCCAGACTACTCGTCGACATCCACAAAGAACCCACCTACGAGGTCGGTGAAGTCCTCCTCTGAAACAAAACAAACGACGTTGAGTTCGACGAACTCGCAAGATTATATATAGAGCTTTAGCTCGATGAGGCTTTCAAGGTTTTATGGCTGCTTTGCAGAAAGCTGATTTTATTTAGGAAAACATAACTCAATGGCATCGACTATTCAGAGTATTTTCCAAAAAGGGGTAAGAAGTGACTCTTTTCTTGATCACTTTCCTCATCATCAACCATCATCAATCATTGTACCTGTACATCAAAGGCACCTCCCCGAATCACCCTCGAGGAAGCCACCTTGCATTCGTGAGTGGTACCTTTAGTACCCAGGTTTTAATCATTCCGTTCAAGTTATTCTATGATCTTACCTTCACTTCCCAAGTTCGTCCATAACCGTGGACACGGCTTTTCGAAAATATTTAACCCTGCAGGGGTGCACTGTGTTTACCTTCGGTACCGCCCGACTCATTGCCTACACGTAGCTCTCTTCCGGGGAAAGCCGGCTGTCGTGGGTTTGTCACGTCAGGTGTCATAGATGACTTCGTAGGTGTGGGATTATGCGAGTCAAGCATCTCCGAGCTTGGGATCGCAGGAACAAAGATCAACACAGATTTACCCAGGTTCGGCCCCCTCAATGTGAGGTAAAAGACCTACTTCCTGCCTACCCTAGATTGGTATTGATATGATAATCGAGGTGTTACAATGGAGGCGATCCGATCTGGTACTCGCCGTATGAGCTAGGGTTTAGGGCTTGATAGCTTGACCCGCTCTAAGTCCTGCGAGTCCTCTTTATATACACAGAGGCTCGCTAGGTTACAAAAGGAAACTTCCCCATAAGGAATACATCCACAGAGGCCTACTCGGAGACTACTTGGTCTTCACGTCCTCCGGGATATGTCTTCTAGATCTTTCCCCTTATGGCGGTTCAATATTGGGCTTGCTCCCAAGTGGGCCTTCGTCCGTGCGAGTAAGTTAAGTCGCACTGGGCCGCGGGTTAATCCAGAAAGTATTCCCCCGACATTAGCCCCCAAGCGTGGCCTGAACTTCATAGTATTTCTTGATCTTGAATGCTTAGGCCGCGCTTTTCCTTGTTTCGCGACTTATAATTGTGCAAGTTTGGCCTTGACTCGCACCTGGAAGATCATCTGACTTCGTGAGCTTCTTTGTTAGAGTATCCTGATAGCTTCAGAACTTGATGACGATCTATCTTCAAATTTTTGATGATAATATGATATAGCCCCCAAGGATTGAGAGGATGTTATGTGGTAATCATCTCAATTCTTCTCAGAGAACTCTGAAGGTCATCACCTGTAACTTGATATCATAATAAAACAATTGTTAAGTTACAAGTAATTGTAATTGGTGTTGCCGTACTATAAGCAGTACATCGACCTCTAGTTAGGCCATCTGAATCCTTAAGTGGGCACTCGCGCGACTCAGTATTTCCTAGGAATATGTGTGTTCAGGGTCGAGAGCGGCCATGATAGGCAATCAAGCTCGATTGACGCCACACCCCAGTACTTTGGCCACATAATGCGAGTAGCAATCCAACTTAAGGTAAATTTGATAATTGCCAATAAATCGGCTGTTTCAGGGTAACAAAGACCCCAAGAAACATAATGATATTGCCATGATAGGCTAAGCTATGATAAGCTTTGATTATGATGACACATAAGGTCGCGCCTAGGTGGCAACCGAGTGTTATACATAGGGTTGGATCGCGCGTAGGTGGCGATCCATGGTGATACATGGGGTCGGTCGCGCCTAGGTGGCGACCAGAGATGATACAAAGTTTACGGCCGCGCCTAGGTGGCAGCCGGTTTCTGATACAAGGGTCGATCGCGCCTGGGTGGCGATCAGATGTTGCATAGGTCGCGCCTAGGTGGCGACCAAAGTTGAAGTTCTAGCCCTGAGTGGCTGTGATGATACTCAGCTATAAAGCTGGAAAGGATGATGCTTGGCTCTGATTAGCCTTTTCTTATGTATAGTACGGTCGCAGGTGTGCGACGTTCCAAGGGCGAGGTGCCTCGAGACGATCCTCGAAATCATGGCGTTCGCTGCTTTCTTCCCTTACATCCAGCAGGTAGTACGACCCATTGTTTAGCTTCTTGCTGATGATGTAGGGTCCTTCCCATGGAGAGGACAGCTTATGCATTCCCTTGTGATCTTGTTTAAGTCGCAGTACTAGGTCGCCTTCTTGAAAGGTGCGGGTTTTGATGCGTCTGGCATGATAGCGTCGCAAGTCTTGTTGATATACTGCTGACCTTGATGCTGCCAAGTCTCTAACCTCTTCTAATGTGTCCACCGAGTCTTGCCGAGCTATCTCATTATCTGTCTCGATGTAAGCCGCAACTCTTGGTGAATCATGTATGATATCGCTGGGCATGACTGCTTCTGCTCCATAGACCATGAAATATGGTGTAAATCCTGTGGATCTGTTAGGGGTTGTTCTCAAGCTCCACAGTACTGCTGGCAGTTCTTCCACCCAACATCCTGGAGATGCTTCGACCTTTTCAATAAGGCGCGGCTTAATTCCATGGAGAATTTCCTGGTTAGCTCGCTCAGCTTGTCCATTGCTCTGCGGGTGTGCTACTGACGTGAGGTCCAATCTTATCCCATTGTCTGCGCAAAATATCTGTGTAGCCCCTTCAGAGGTGTTGCTCCCATTGTCTGTAATGATACTATGGGGGTAACCGAAGCGGAATATGACCTTCTTCAAGAACTTGACTGCTGTTTCAGCCTCGCAATCTCCCACAGGTTCTGCTTCTATCCACTTTGTGAATTTGTCCACCATGACTAAGAGGTGAGTTTTTCCGTTTGAAGACCGTCTGAAAGGCCCTACCATGTCAAAACCCCATACGGCAAAAGGCCATGTGATGGGTATTGTGCGAAGTGCTTGGGCTGGCATATGATCTTGCCTAGCGTATCTTTGACATCCATCGCACACTCTGACAATTTGCTCTGCGTCTGCTAATGCTGTTAACCAGAAGAATCCATGTCGGAACGCCTTTGCCACCAAAGATCTTGACGAAGCATGATGGCCACAATCGCCTGAATGAATTTCGTGCAAGATTTTTCGTCCCTCTTCTGGTGAGACACATCTTTGAATGCTCCTGATACGCTGCGCTTGTATAATTCGTTGTTGATGATTGTATAGGCCTTTGATCGTCGTATGATTTTGCGCGCCTCAATTTCATCGTCCGGCAGCACTCCGCGACTTAAATATGCCATGTATGGCTCTGTCCATCCTGGCTGTTCATGCAGGGCTGCGACTAAAGTTGAATCATCCTCTGGCTCTGCAATGTCAATCTCTGCTGGAGGTTTGACTGATGGATTGTGCAGTTCATCCAGGAAAACATTGGGTGGGACTGACTGTCTGTTGGATCCAAGCCGAGACAGGGCATCCGCAGCTTCATTTTGTCTCCGATCAATATGTTCAACTTGGTATCCAGTGAAATGTCCAGCAATTCTGTCCACCTCTCTCCTATATGCAGCCATGTTCGCATCCTTGCTGTCCCACGTTCCGGAGACCTGCTGTGCCACCAAGTCTGAATCGCCAAAACAGCGTATACGACTGATGTTCATCTCCTTTGCTATACGTAGACCATGAAGCAGTGCCTCGTACTCCGCCACGTTATTTGTGCAGTTGAAGTGTATCTGTAACACATACCGCAGCTTGTCTCCCTTGGGAGATGTCAGAACAACTCCAGCCCCCGAGCCTTGCAACTGTCTTGACCCATCAAAATGCATGGTCCAGTATTTGGTTTCTGCCATGCTAGGAGCAACTTGGATTTCTGTCCAATCGTTAATAAAATCTGCAAGGGCTTGCGACTTAATTGATGTGCGCGGCTCGTAACTGATGTGATGTGGTCCCAACTCGATCGCCCACTTAGCGACTCTTCCAGTAGCTTCTCGATTACGAATGATATCTGCCAATGGTGCTGAACTCACCACAGTTATTGGATGCTCTTGGAAGTAGTGCTTCAGCTTGCGACTCGCCATGAACACTCCAAACACCAACTTCTGCCACTGTGGGTAACGCTGTTTGGAAGCTGTGAGGACTTCGCTCACGTAGTATACTGGTCTCTGGACAGGGTATTCCTTTCCGTTTCTTGTCTCTCCACAACCATGACAGCACTCACAGCGCGGGAATTTGCCGCTATGTATAGTAGCATTGGCTCTTTATCTTTTGGAGCCGCCAGAACTGGAGCATTTGTCAATTGATGTTTCAAGGCTGTCAGAGCTTCGTCGGCCTCTGCGTCCCAAACGAAGGTGTCTGATTTTTTCAACAGTCTGTACAAAGGTAGTGCTTTCTCTCCCAATCTTGATATAAAGCGACTCAAAGCTGCTACGCAACCAGTAAGCCGCTGTACATCTTTTATCTTTTCTGGCTTTTGGAGATCCATCACGGCCTTTATCTTGTCAGGATTGGCCTCAATGCCTCTTTCTGATACTATGAATCCCAATAGCTTTCCTGCTGGTACTCCGAAAACGCACTTTGTGGGGTTGAGCTTCATGTTGTATTTTCTGAGATTTGTGAATGTCTCTGCCAGATCACCAATAAGATCCTGGCTAACTTGCGATTTAATCACAATATCATCCACGTAGGCATGAACGTTGCGACCTATTTGCTCATGTAGGCAATTCTGAATGCATCTTTGGTAAGTCGCACCTGCGTTCTTCAACCCAAAGGGCATGCTGACGTAACAAAAAGCTCCGAAGGGTGTGATGAAGGACGTCTTTTCTTGGTCCTCCCTCTTCATCTTGATTTGATGGTAGCCTGAATAGGCGTCCAAAAAGCATAACAGCTCGCACCCAGCAGTTGAATCAATTACTTGGTCGATTCTTGGCAAAGCAAATGGATCCTTTGGACAAGCTTTGTTAAGACTGGTGTAATCAACGCACATTCGCCACGTACCGTTCTTTTTCATAACCAATACTGGATTTGCCACCCATTCCGGATGGTATACCTCTGTGATGAATCCTGCAGCCAGCAAGCGAGCTATTTCCTCTCCTATTGCCTTTCTCCTGTCATCATGAAAACGCCGTAGTGGCTGCTTCACTGGTTTAGCCGCAGGGTTCACTTTGAGGCTATGTTCTGCTAATTCTCTTGGTACCCCTGGCATATCTGACGGCTTCCATGCGAAGATGTCTTTATTTTCCTGGAGAAAAGCGACGAGGGCCTTCTCCTGCTCTTCTTCCATGTGTGCTCCAATGCTAGTTTGCTTGGATGAGTCGCCAGGAACAAGATTTATCTGCTTAGTGTCCTGGGCCGCTTTGAATTTCATTGGTGGCTCGGCAGATGGCGTGGTAACCACACTCATATCGTTTGGGTCCACCTGCGACTTATAACCTTTTAGTTCTTCCGCGGCACAGGCGGATTCTGCGAAAGCCGCATCTCCTTTCTCACATTCTATTGCTTTTTCTCTATCTCCGTACACTGTGATGACCCCTTTTGGTCCTGGTATCTTCAACTGTAGGTACACGTAGCATGGCCTGGCCATAAACTTAGCAAAGGCCGTTCTTCCAAACAAGGCGTGATATGGGCTTTGGAATTTTACCACTTCGAAGCTTAGGAATTCACTTCTAAAGTTCTCTTCTGTTCCAAAAGTTACCCCTAGGGTTATTTTCCCCACTGGCCGTGCGGACCTTCCTGGGACAATGCCGTGAAATACTGTTGACGTGGGCTGCAGGCTGGAATCCTTGAGTCCTAGACGCTGGAAAGTATCGTAGTACAAGATATTAATGCTGCTTCCTCCATCCATAAGCACTTTGGTCAGCTTGTATCCTGCAACGTATGGTGCCACAACCAGTGCCAACTTGCCAGGTTCCCGTACCTGTGGCGGGTGGTCGTCGCGACTCCAGGTTACCGCGTATTCTGACCACCTTAACCAAGCGGGTGTTGTGGTATCACGGCGTTCACCTGCTGACTTCTCCGGCTCAATTTCTCTTCTCTTTTGGAGGTATCGATAACTATTGTGTGATACTGCCCCGTCTGCCTGGGGTTACTCGCGCCGTGCTGCCCAATATTTGTGTTATGAGCCGCACTAGGGTTTCCTTCATGGGAATTCCCCCCGTTGTGTTGGCTCTCTTCTTTCCACTTTTTGTAATAATGGCATTGCGCCTTGGTATGGTCCGCTGGCCGTCCATCACCTGTCGCATGAAGGTCGCATGGCCGGTTGAAAACTTCTTGCATATTGATTGGACGGGAGCCGTATCCTCGACCCCTTCCACGCTGGCCTCTGAATCCTCCACGCGTATTGGCGACGAGCCCTGAGTGACCATCTTCGCTTTTGCGTTTGTTTTGACTCGTGTTGTTGTGGCTCGTTTGCTGCTGCTGGGGCTTGTTGGAGTTTTTCTTTCCTTTTGCAGCAACCTCCTCTTCTTCTCCGTCTGACGCGTCTCTGGTTTTGTCTGAGCTGGCATATTTGTTAGCCGCAGCCATCACCTCGCTGAGGCTCTTGACTTTATCCTTCATGCGACCCAGCTTATGAATCAGCGGCTCAAACTTGCAGTTTTTCTCCATCACCAGGACGGCTGAGCTTGGTGGTATATTATCTGAGGAGTGTATTATTTCTGCCACCCTTTTCATCCAATGGCGACTTGACTCGCCTTCCTTCTGGACACAACGCTCTAAATCTTCTATATTGCAGAGTCGCTTGCAAGTTCCTTGGAAGTTCTTAATGAAGGCATCCTTCAGTTCCTCCCAAGTATTTATAGAGTTGGGAGGCAAATTTTGCAGCCATATGTGCGCTGCTCCTTCTAGCATCATGTTTAGGTAGCGTGCGCAGATCTCTTCAGATGCGTTTAGGATGCTCATGCCCATCTCGTAATTGTTGAGCCAAGTGGTTGGATCCATGCTGGCGTTATAGTTTGCCACCTTGCGTGGCCCTTTGAAATCTTCAGGAAAAGGTTCCGATCTGATCCTCTCAGTGAAACACGCCGGTCCCTTGAGTCGCGAGGACAGGGCTGTGGGCGCGCCTGCGGGGTTATCTGCGGGCCGCTTTTGCATCAATGGTGCATTCGCCTGCGCTTCTGCGACTTGCTCCTGCTGCCTCTGTGCGACTCCTGACACGTCCTCTGGTGGCCTGCTCTGGACGCTTCTTTCTGCTGTAATCCTGTGATTGGCTGGTACGAGGGGCAGCTGTGCTTCGGCTTCCGCCCTATTGGCTTGTTGCAGGACTGCCGTACTTAGCATCTGAATCGCGCGCCGCGCCTCAGCATTGACCGGGTCATCGCCTGTTGGTACCATCTGAGTCAAGATATTAGCCGCAGCATACATATTATCGACAGGGTTCTGGTAATGGCCCTGTGGGGTGTGAAACCTCCTTGGTTGTTGCTGGGTCTCTTGATTTGTTGGTACCCTTCCTTCCGCAGTCGTCTGGATTCCCGTCCCGCGGCTGGAGTGAGCGGGATTTCCACTGTTGGTTGAGTCGCGCGCAGCTGTGTTTGCGGGTCAACCTGTTGTTGAGTCGCAGCCAGCGCGGCTACTCTCTGCCGCTCCTGTTGGATTCCTTGGTTTATCTGATCGAGCCTGCGGCGCTCTTCTTCCATCCTTCGAACCTCATACAGGAGCTCGGCCCTGGCGGCCTCAATTTCTGTTGCACGGAGGGCGGCGTTCGTGGCTGACACAGGGACAAGAAGTGGGTTGCTTGGGGGTGCCGATGCCTCGGTTTCTCCAGCAGTTCCTGATGCACCTGCTCCTCCGGCCATGTAAACCGCGACTTGTGCCATCTCTTGATCTGGTGATGATGTGATTTCTGGTGGGTAACCCCAGCAACTTTCTTCAAAGGCAGGTATGATGGACCCAAACTCTTGCGAGTCCATGCTTTCCACGGATTCTTCCCCGTCATCGGCGACTTCTTCTACTGAATCGCCTTCCTGGACCGATCTAACGGACCTGCCACCGATGAAGCCGACGAAGACGTTGATGGATCCGAACGGGATGACGTGGCCGGTCTCCAAATAATCTGCTTCCGGCCCCCAGCTTGAATCGTCGATGAGGGGTGTGCCATTGACCGTGATGATACGGCCAACAACAAGATCTTCAGCTCCCTTCATGGATCCTGCGCGGAACGTGACGCTCTTGACCGCAGGCCCCACGGTGGGCGCCAACTGTCGTGGGTTTGTCACGTCAGGTGTCATAGATGACTTCGTAGGTGTGGGATTATGCGAGTCAAGCATCTCCGAGCTTGGGATCGCAGGAACAAAGATCAACACAGATTTACCCAGGTTCGGCCCCCTCAATGTGAGGTAAAAGACCTACTTCCTGCCTACCCTAGATTGGTATTGATATGATAATCGAGGTGTTACAATGGAGGCGATCCGATCTGGTACTCGCCGTATGAGCTAGGGTTTGGGCTTGATAGCTTGACCCGCTCTAAGTCCTGCGAGTCCTCTTTATATACACAGAGGCTCGCTAGGTTACAAAAGGAAACTTCCCCATAAGGAATACATCCACAGAGGCCTACTCGGAGACTACTTGGTCTTCACGTCCTCCGGGATATGTCTTCTAGATCTTTCCCCTTATGGCGGTTCAATATTGGGCTTGCTCCCAAGTGGGCCTTCGTCCGTGCGAGTAAGTTAAGTCGCACTGGGCCGCTGGTTAATCCAGAAAGTATTCCCCCGACACCGGCTGAGTGGGAACGGTTACAACCTTTACCTTGTTAAGGACTAACCCAGGATCATCAGTGAGGACGGAGCAGCGGATCACAACACCTGCCCCGTGGCCACTCATTTTCCTAACACCACCATCCTCATCCCAGTTCATTCCACCATCATCACGCACGCGCAAATGGAAGCCCGAACTAGAGGACCCTGGCTAGCCCCGCTCAAGTTAGTCGGTCGATGAGGGCTCCATATACCCCACCGAGAGGAAGCGCGCTCATTCTTGGTTCAAGAGGTAAAGAACTCGCACCTAGGCGGCGAGAATGAGACAAAGCACCACCATACCAAGTGGCCTCTCATCCCCACCTTTAAACATCTTATTACCTGTCACCACCAATTCTCCACCATCATCTGTACATCTCATCACCTGTTTCCAACCATGAAACATCCACCGGACTGCTAAGCATCTAACTAAGCATGGCTAAGCATCAACATAGCATAGTTAAGTATTTTAGGCCAACAATACAATCCTATGGATAATAGGAGGGGAAACAGGTAATTGGCATCGGAATCTTAATGCAACTATAGGATACTCTAATCCAAGCAAATTGACATTTGGAACAGAATGCAATATTATTATAGTGGAGAAAATATTTGCGGAAAATAGGATAAGACATGCTCAGAGGGGGGATTACGCTTGCCTTGCTCAACGTGCTGGTAGTACGGCTCTTCGGGGTATTGTGGGGTAACCCCGGCTGCTGGATCTATCGAAGCATAGCAACGGAAGAGCAATCAATCACCACACATGCTTTAGCAATGCAATGCGCAAACACATGATGGCATGACATTTATAATGCACTGAATTTATTATAGCAAGAACTACTAATTACATGGGGTGCGAGAAATAATTATTTAACAAGAGAGGAAATAGCTACACATTGTTTTTAATGTTTTCCTGTGCTCTAATTGATGTAAACATGCATGAAATGATGCTACTAGTTATTCCATACTTTTGGGAGCATTTTGGTATAATACAACCATTTTTATGATGCACCGATAAAAGTTGTTGCATTTCTAAGAATTCCTCTTTTAAGCATGCCCATTTGAATTCTTTTAAACAACAACATAAATCTTACATTTACCATTTTCTCTTTGGGTTATGCCCTGGTTATCATTTAATCCAACATAGAACAATTATTTAACCCAGTTAGGAAGAAGGAATAAATTTAAACAGGACTATTTTTGTACTGTGCTAATTCGGAATATCCGAGTCTAAGTGGACTCGGAATATCCGATCGACCCAAACGACTCAAATTTCGCTAAGGACTGGAACGAAGCTCGTACTGATGTTACTCAGAAAATCCGAATTCGCTCTGACTCGGAAATTCCGATCGCCGAAGATGGTGAAAAAAATTGGCTAAGGACTGAAAAATCCAACGTACTGTGAAACTTCGGATTATCCGAATTTACTCAGCTCGGATTATCCGAGCGAGCGGAGGAGCACGGCGGCGCACGGCTGCGTGCGGGTGCCGCGACACAGGGCGAGAGAGGGAGGGGAAGGGGTGCGGCGGACTCAGGGGCTCACCCGCAGCAAGTAGGAGACGACGGCGGGGTCGGGGATGGCTCGACGGCGGCGAGAACGCCCGCGGCGAAGCTCGGACTACAGCGGCGGAATGGTGGACGACGGCGGCGATTTCGGTCGCCCCAGCTCGATTCCTCGGGCGTGGAGGTAGAGCACGGCACGGCGGAGCTGCTGGTGGTGCTGGATTCGCTCGGGAGCTCCTCAATCAGCGGCGACAGGCGGCGGTGAGCTCAGTGCCATGGCGCTCGTGGAGGGGGAGTTGGAAAAGGGGGACGGAGAAGAAAACTCCGGGAATGGGTGAGGAGCAGGTGGGGCTCAGGCTGTTGCGTGTCTTCCTTGCAGGGGAGAGGCAGAGGGGGGGCCCTGGTGCGGCATGGAGCGGCAGGGCGGCATGGTGGCCACGGGAATGGCGGTGGAGAGAGGAGATGATGATTTTACAAATAACTCCTGGAAGTTTTGAATTCCTCACAGACAAGTCCTTTTCAGCACTGGTTGCACTGTGTTTGAATTAAAAGTGGCATTTAAACACTTCCAAAAATTATGCAATAAATTTGTGTGGCCTTTTCGTCTCATGTGGGAGCTCCACAAAAATTGGCGCCTCCAAATAAAAATGTTCTGAACCACTTTGGTTTAGAAAGTTGGATATGGCATTTTGCTAAATTCGATATGTTGCTCCTTTAGTAAATTTTGGAGCAGGTTCAAAATATCATTTTGGAACTCTTGAAACTTCCTTGACAAATATACGATGTCAAAGTGTTTTGTTTTGCAATTTTGAGTGCCTTCATTAATTTGAAATTTGTTGAAGCACATTTGGTAATTTGGTTTTTTAAATGTTGCCAAACCTCCACAATTCCCTAGCAACAACCACAATTCCCTAGCAACAACAACAATTCCCTAGCAACAACTCCCTAGCAACAACATGATGCATGGATGTCATGATGCAAACAACACAAAAGCGGAAAAATTACATGGGTTTTTTGGTTCTCAACTTCAGGCTGTTACAATTCTACCCCCCCCCCCCTTACAGGAATCTCGTCCCGAGATTCTAAGGTAGCGGAAAGAAATCGGGATACTCCTCACGAAGACTAGACTCTCTTTCCCAAGTTGCTTCTTCCTCGGAATGGTGAGACCATTGGACCTTGAGGAACTTGGTAGTCTTGTTACGGGTCTTTCTTTCAGCGTCATCCAGGACACGAATAGGATGCTCGCGATAGGTGAGATCTTCCTGAAGATCCAGCTCCTCATGATTGACCCCATGGATAGGATCCTTGAAACACCAGCGAAGTTGGGAGACATGAAACACATCATGTACGTTTGGGAAGATGACCGGTAACTCCAACTTATAAGAAAGATCTCCTCGCTTGGCCAGAACGGTGAAAGGGCCAACATAGCGAGGGGCCAATTTCCCTTTGATTCCGAAGCGTCGAACACCACGAAGGGGAGAGACGCGGAGATAAGATTTATCACCAATTTCATAGTGAATTTCCTGATGGTGCTTATCATAGTAGCTCTTCTGCCTAGACTGTGCAATCTTCAGATTCTCCCTTATGATTCTAACCTTCTCCTCAGCTTCATTGATGATATCTGGACCAAAGAGTGCCCTCTCTCCGGTCTCAGAACAATTTAGAGGAGTTCGGCATTTTCTTCCATACAGAGCCTCAAAGGGAGCCATGCCCAGACTAGCTTGATAGCTGTTGTTGTAGGAGAACTCCGCGAAAGGGAGATACTTTTCCCAACCCTTGCCAAAAGAGATGACACATGCCCGACGCATGTCTTCCAAAACTTGGTTCACTCTTTCGGTCTGATCATCAGTTTGGGGATGGAAAGCGGTGCTGAAGTTGAGACGGGTGCCCATAGCAGTTTGGAAACTAGTCCAAAACTTGGAGGTGAATAGGCTTCCACGATCAGAGATTATCTTCTTGGGAATGCCGTGAAGGACGACGATACGAGAGGTATACAGGTCTGCCAACTTGGCAGCTGTAATGTCCACACGAACAGGGAGGAAGTGAGCCACTTTTGATAGTCGATCAATGATGACCCAAATGGCATCATTCCCCTTTGGAGACTTCGGCAGGCCAGTAATGAAGTCCATACCAATTTCATCCCATTTCCACTCGGGAATAGCAATAGGGTGAAGAGTGCCGGCAGGCCTTTGATGTTCAGCCTTTACCCGTCGACAGGTGTCGCATTCAGCAACATACCTAGCAATTTCCCGTTTCATACGAGTCCACCAGAATTGTGGTCAAAGGTCTTGGTACATTTTGGCACTACTAGACGGTCACCAAAATAAACAACTCCGGATTCATCTTCGAGAAACATTTGGCCTTGCCACTAGCAATGTTCTTCTTGATGTTCAGGATACCCTCATCCTGCTTCTGAGCATCCTTAATCTGGTCTACAAGAGTAGCTTTGATCTCCAGATTTGCAAGGTAGCCAGAAGGAACAATTTCCAGGTTCAAACGAGAGAACTCTTCATGGAGGGCAAGTTGGGCCTTTTCAATCATCAGATTGTTGCAATAGGACTTCCGACTCAGCGCGTCAGCCACGACGTTTGCTTTAACTCCAACCAACGCCTTTGCCTGAGATTTAGATCCGGCTGGGTGAAGAGGTACTTCAGGCTCTTGTGATCCGAGAAAATCTCGCAACAGTTACCAAACAGGTATGGTCTCCATTGCTTCAAAGCATAGACCACAGCGGCAAGTTCTAGATCATGAGTAGGGTAGTTGTGCTCATGCGGCTTCAATTGGCGAGAAGCATATGCCACCACATGGCCATCTTGCATCAATACACAACCCAAGCCTTGTAGAGAGGCGTCACAGAAGACGACGAAATCCTTGCTTGTGTCCGGCAGGACAAGCACAGGAGCGGACGTGAGTTTGGCTTTGAGGGTTCTGAAGCTCTCTTCAGCTTCGGCCGTCCATACGAACTTTTTATCCTTCTTGAGAAGGTCAGTCATGGCCTTGGCTATCTTGGAGAAACCTTCGATGAATCGGCGGTAGTAACCCGCCAATCCGAGAAAGCTGCGAATGTCCTTGACTAACATTGGAGTTTTCCAATCCAAAATGGACTGAATCTTGTCGGGGATGACAGCCACACCATTAGCGATATCACATGACCATGGAAGACAAGATTATCCAACCAGAACTCACACTTGGAGAACTTGGCATAGAGGCGGTGTTCTCGAAGTCGGGTCAGAACCAAACGAAGGTATTCCTCATGCTCTTCATTGGTCTTAGAATAGATGAGGATGTCATCGATGTAAATGACGACAAACTTGTCGAGATAATCCATGAATATGGAGTTCATGAGCCTCATGAAAATAGCTGGGGCATTAGTAAGACCAAAGGACATGACGGTATACTCATATGAGCCATAGCGAGTAACAAATGCCGTCTTTGGAATATCCTCCTTTCTGATCTTGATCTGATGGTGGCCTGACCTCAGACCCATCTTGGAGAATACCGTTGCACCAGCTAACTGATCCAACAGATCATTGATGCGAGGAATAGGATACTTGTTCTTGATTGTCACCGCATTCAACGGTCGATAGTCAGAGACTAGACGAGGCACGGTAGAATCCCTCTTCTTGACAAAGAGTACCGGACAACCCCAAGGTGAACTGCTAGGCTGGATGAACTCTTTTGCTAACAGCAGATCAATTTGCTCTTTCAACAGAGCCAACTCTTCCACCGGCATACGGTAGGGCTTCTTGGAAATCAGAGCTGTACCGGGGAGTAGATCTATGACAAACTCCACACTTCGGTCAGGAGGCATGTGTAACATCCCAAATTTGTAACCCAGCTTTATTAGCCAAAAATTGTGGGCCAACAAAAAAAAACTTTTGTTGTTTTATGTGTGTTTGTTTGTTTATGCTTGCTTGAGTTGTTGTTTGCTCTAAATAAAAACTTGAAGAAAAGAAAAGAAATAAAACAAGTGCTAAAACAATAAAAATAATGCGACAAGTGTCACATTAAATCTCCAAGTGAGAATTCTAAAATTCTTCCAAAACCAAAAATTCAGTGGGGAGAATGTGACCCCTCTCTTTTCATCCTTAAAACTTTTCTCTCTCTCTCCCTAATTTAAATTGTATTCTAAATTCTATTTTCAAAATTCAAAATGTTTCTTTAACTTTGGAAATCATCAAAATCCCAAGCTACACTTCCAAAGTAAATAATCCAGTGGTACCACTAACCTTGGAAAGATATTTGGAAACAAACTATGAAAAGAAATTTTAGAAATTCAAATTTTGGCTTGGTTCGGGAATTTGGTCGAGCACATGGTGATCACCACCGTGTTATTCCCTAACCCGAAAATCCAATCCAAAATCCGAGCTCAATTCGGAGCAATCCCGAGCCATTAGCGTTTCCACTCACTCACCTCACCTCACTCACTCGAAGGATGGAGAAGTGACACGCTCGTTGACCCCAGAGGAGGCAAGCCGGTGGCGCCACGCCATTGCCGTCCCTGGCGAGCTCCCGCACGGGTCATTTCGTGGAGAGGGCAGACGCAACGCTGAGACGACGCCGCGCCGTGCCCGCCACACCACCCAACTCTCTCCGCCCCTGCCCGACGAGACTCGACCGCCGCAGAGCCCTCTGGCGTGCGCTCTGTCCGCGCCAGAGCACGCCGAGCGATGCGGCGACGCCGAGGTCAACTACGAGCACCGCACGCCTCCGCGCTGCCCCACCTCACTCCTCTGGTTCCGTCACCTCCACCGCGTCGTATGCGAGCACCCCTGCCCCTCTTATGCACCGCACGCACTCTACCCGACCCCAGCGCACGCGCCGGAGCACGCCGCTCGCCATGGCCGGCCGAGCACAGCATCGACGCTCGCGCGCCACCCCTGTCCCCCTCGACCACCCGACCGCTTCTGCAGCATCCCCTAGCTCCCCGCAACCCCTCTGGCACCCCCAGCCGGATCCAGCGCCTCTCTTTCCCTCACTCCACCACCGCGCCGTGGAGCGCCGAGCGCCTCCGCCCGCTATAAAAACCCACCCCGCACCACCTCTTCTCCACACACCTCCACCACTTCCCTCTCACGCCCCTCACACCAGAGCATCGCCAGGAGGGCGAGCTTCCCATCGCAGCCACCGTGCACACGCACGGCAGTGCGCTGCCTCGCCGAGGAAGAAGACGATCACGGCCAGGTCGTGCCTCTCTTCCCCTGCCTTCTCTCTGCCCCTCACCCACCTCACCATTACACCCTAGCTCACCCGCCGCGTTTTGCCCGTGTTTCATGCACAGCAGCGCCGCGGAGGACTCGCCGGACTTGAAGCACGGCCGCGGAGGAGGAGTCGAACACGCCGCCGCCGATTGAAGCCGTGCCAGCACGCACCACTCACCCCAGAGCTTCCCCACTCCCTCCGCCGTCGATCCCCGTCATCTCCGCCACCACCCGAGCCCCCAGGTGAGCGAATCGAGAGCACCGCCGTCGCCGGAACTCCGGCGCCGCCGCGGGTAAAGTGTTGATCATCGCGGGATCTGTGAGCCGTTGGATCTAGATCCAACGGCCACATACCGTTTCATTTCCAGTTAGGCTGACAGGGTTGGCCCCACCTGTCATAAGTTTAAACATTATCCACACGCGGGAATTATCCACTGAGTCACTGACTAGTAGGCCCCACATGTCAGGATTATCAACATTATCCAGAGGAGAGGAATTTCCTAATTCTTTTTCTCTGGAATTTCAGTACTGGACCTAGTTTATAAATTCAATATCTCGAGTTTTAAGAATCCAAATAAATCAAAATCAAATGTTCTGAAAAGATTATAAAATTCTTTAACTCACCAAAGTGGTCTCATCTCATTTAAATAAATAATAAAAGTGTATTAATAAAAATGCTCCATAAGGTTTAAAACACCAAACCATTTGTTTCTAGAGTTATATTAGTCCAAATAACTTGAAACCAATTTTGGTAGCTTTGTATTAGGATCCTTTAGCTCCCCAAATTTTGGTAGAATTAATGGAGCAGTGTAAAATCCTTAGCCTTTGGTTGAACTTCAGTAAACCCTTCTGCACTAAACCAATTAGTGTGAATTAATAGTAGGTCCAATTAAACTAAACCCAATTTTGTTAGGTCACATACAACCAAGGTTAGTTATCCCTAAAAGGATTTAATTTTTGGAGCAACCTAATTTGGTTGGTAGCTAAAACTTGATTAAAAACCTTCTGAACTAAAACAAATGTGTAGGGAGTTTGATAACTCCAAATGACCTCAATCCAATTGGGTTGTCTTCTACACATCAGTAGCTATCCATAGAATTTTAGTTTGAAATTTTGTGACCAACCTAGATTAATTGGTGAATTAAAAGGTGTACAACTAGTTTCTGCCTTAGTTTGAAAATAACTAAATAAAGGTTAATTCGATTAAATTGAAACCACATTGTGTTGCTTGATGTATGCAGTGGCTATTTATAGCATTTGTGATTGTAATGCTGTGATGATGCTTGAGTTAGTATAGTGATGGTTTGTTTTGCTTGATTAACGTTTAGACGATACCGTTGACGGATTTATCGAGGAAGGAGGTTTTGTTGAACCAGAAGATCAGGACCAGTACCACTTTGTTGAGCAAGGCAAGCTACTCCACTGAGCTTGCATTTATATACATCTATTTTTAATCTCAGGAGTTGTTCAAAAGTACCAATGATTTTGGAAAACCCTTTTGATAAATACATGAAAACTATTTTGCCACCCTATGTAGAAGTATAAGGTAGTTACTTAAAACTATAGGATGGAAAAACAAGGTTTCTCAAAACTCCTTTGAAAGTACTTGGATGAAGGTGAAATGCCGAAAGGTCGGTATTAAGTTGGAGAGTGGTGGTGTTGTTTTTGAAAAAAACAAAAAAAATGCACATTGTGTCCTAGTACTATGACGACCAACCAATACCCTGTGCGACCACATTTACCCCCATATGGGGCGGGGCGTAGTCATATAATTTGCTCGTGTTAGTACTGGATGCCTCAATAACGAGGATAACCTCGTTCCATGAGGGGATGGTCTGAGGACCTACCCCCTGACCCGGGTCCTCTAAAGAGAAGGACGCCTAAGGGCTGTTATGATTGAATTGGAGATAGAGGATTTGTAGGGCCATTAAAATTCGCCGGGCAGAACTACGAGTCCTCACACTTAGTTTCTGAGGATTTAAGTGTCGATGGAAAGTGTCGTAGCGGCAGGATCCTATACTAGCATGAGCAAAGGACAGGCTATGGCCGGGAACTCAACTTCGCATACCCCTGGTATGGCGGGACGTGGCTGACACGATGAGTGACCGGATGGGTGTGGGAAAAGCGTGCTACCTCTGCAGAGTGTAAAACTATTCGAATAGCCGAGTCCTCGGATATGGACAGTTGGGAGGCTGTCCTAAGGCCATGTGCAAGATTTTATAAAACTTTGAGTTTTGAAAAGAAAATGAAGTGGAAAAGGTTGCATACTTGTACCCATGAGTTGGTACAAGGTCGTGGAGTGAAATGGACCATGATTGAGATATGGTCGGAAGAAGGAGGAGTTTGGGAAGTAACTAAAATGATGATTTCTTAAAGGAGAGTTATAAACTTCTTCTTACCCCTTTTCGGTAAAAATTTAGAGATGTTTTAAATAAATAAAAGTTTTAAGAAATAAAACTAAAACTAGTGCTCACTCAAGTTGGGGTAGTTTGCGAGTACAATCAAATGTACTCATATTGGTTTCGTCCCTGGCTATTGTCTTAGCCAGACTTCCAGGAGCCCTACGTTGAAGAGGAGTTTGGCGACGTCTATGCAAACTAGGATCTTCATAAGTCAGCTGCCTGTCGGGTGTTGTTAGGATGGATTGGCTCTACTACCGTAGCTTCCGCTGAATAAAGAAGATTGGCCCTTGAAGGCACCTATGTATAATTAGGCCAGTATGGCCATGTTTGTAAGACTTTAAACTCGGTATTGGATGGGTGTAAACTTTGATATTCAGTTCGGATTATGTGCAACGACAGACTGATCATGGGATCGTTGTGTTAAGCATAATCGGGTATTTCGGACGACTAGTCCGGGGTTCCCACAGAGCTGGTATCAGAGCCATCCTGACTTTAGGAGACCTTAGTTAACATGGGCGTTAGCTAGGAGTTACAGAAGTTAATTTTTAAAACAAAGGAGTGAAGTATTTTCGAAAATTTCTTATCTCCCCAACCTTCCCATTTATTTAAAAACCTTACACTCATTAAGAGTCATCTTTTCTTGAACCCTTAAAATTTTGCACACTTGTCCCTCCATTAAGTTTACATTATGTACTCATGGCCCTTAACTAACTTAAAACTTTGCTTAAACCTGTAGATGGCACCCAACGTCACCGAGTTCGTGCAAGTTAGGAAGGACGGCCTGCTGATGTTCGAGCAGGACTTGTACGAGTTGAGCCAAATTTGGGACGCCCTGTTCCAGAATTTGAGGGAACTCAGGTCGATTCCCTCGGTGATGGGAACCTGGCCTGGCTCATCAAGTCGTCCGTCCGAGGCAGGATTCAGCCTCCCCGCTCCAGGGACTTGGTCTACACCACGATGGACTCTACTTGGGTTGATGGTCTGGCCCGAGTTATGCAGAGGCTGCTAGCCCGCCTTTGTGAGGAGCACAAGGACGAGCTGGTTGGCACTCGTTTCCAGTACTTCGGGAGACGTGACGATGAGGGAAACCCCACCTACACCGCGCAGCACACTCTCTTCGGCGAGTACATCACCGATATGGAGGTTCTACTTCACGACACCCAGGAGAACCTGCGCGACGCTAGACTCAAGGTCCACTTCCAGCGCAGCTCCCTCGACGATGCCCGAGTCCGTGAGACCCAGCTGAAGTGGGAGAATGATAATCTCCGCCTGAAGCTGGCCCGTCAGAGGAGGACTATCGTCAAGCTCCGCAAGAAGGTAGCGGAGCAGGACGAGATGATAGACGAGATGGAGCAGCAGGCGAACGAGATGGAGGAGGAGGGCGAGGATCTTCGCAAGGAGAACAGTGCCTTCATCAGCGATGATGAGGACTTCCTAGAGGAGGTGGACTACGAGGAGGAGACGACGAGGAGGAGATAGTCGACGAGGAGGGGGATCCGTCTGAGCCAGTTCTCGAGGAGGAGGATCCCGAGGAGCCACCCTACGACTCAGACGTTGAGATCATCGAGCCTGAGGTTCCACCTCAGTAGTCGAGTGATGAGAGCACTACCTTAGGACTGTGTCGACCCCCCCTATGCGAGTAGAGTTTATGTGATGGTTCCTATGGAAACCATGTAGTATGTGCATTAGGTGTAGTAGGATGTTGTAAGCTTGATGTATGAACTCCTTGATGTGATGATTGTGTTGAATAAATGTGATAGTCTTGTTTGACTAGTGTTTCATCAACCACTCCCTTTGTGACTTTATCGTTATCTCCTTAGCCAAAGCCTTGTTGCCTTGCCTCTTATATCGTATCTATTCCAGGATGACGAACACTCGCCACAACCAGCACGCGAATCCACCACCACCACCGGACCCAACCCCTGCCCAACTGCTCGCGATCATCATGGAGGATCGCCAAGCTGCCCGGGAGGAGCGTCAAGCTCATCTCGCCGCCCTGCAGCAACTTGCCGCTGCCCACGCCAACCAGAACAACAATGGTGGCAATGGCAATGGCGACGAGGGTGGAAATCAGCGCTCTACCCTGAGTGACTTCCAGAAGACCACACCGCCTACCTATTCCAAGGGACTTCATCCCCTGGAAGCAGATGACTGGTTACGCACTATCGAGAACGACCTGGAAGTTGCCTCGGTAGGAGAGAATGAGAAGGTCCTGTATGCTACCCACTACCTTGCTGGACCTGCAAGAGCTTGGTGGGAAACTACCAAGACCCTCCAGCAAGCGGGTCATGTCATTACCTGGGAGGAGTTCAAGGACAAATTCCGCAAGAAGTTCATCTCTAGCGGTCTTCTCGAGAGAAAGAAAGACGAGTTCCGTAAGCTAAGGCAGGCAGGCAGAGATGTGGTCGGTTATCTGGATGAGTTTACCGATCTTGCTCGGTATGCTCCTGAAGATACCGACACGGAGAAGAAGAAGATGGAGCGCTTTCTGAACGGACTCCATGATGAGATGCAATGTGCCTTGGTTGTCCATGACTTCCGTGATCTGGAGTCACTAGTGGACAAGGCCATTCAGCTGGAGACCAAGCGCAAATCCATGTTTGAAGGCCGCAAGAGAAGGATGAGTATTCAGGAAGGTTCCAGCAGCCAGAAACCTCGCACCTTCCAGCCAGCACCCAAGCCAGTTTATCGACCACCCCCAGCTCCACGTCCCAACTATCCCAACCGTCCCAACAACAACAACAATGTCCCCCGCCCAAATACTAACAACAACTACCGCCCCTATGGCAACAATCATCCCGGAGGGAACACCAACAATTTTAAACCTACTGCCAGCGTTGTCTGCTTTGAATGCGGCAACAAGGGTCACTACTCCCGAGACTGCCCCAATCCCAAGAGGAATGTTCAGCGCCCCAATGCACCAGCACCCAACTCTGGACAAGGCCGTAATGGAAATGGAAATGGCAAGAATGCTGCACCCCGTGGCAATGCCGCTGTCGCAAGAGGCCGCCTGAACCATATTGATGCTGAAGAAGCCCAGGAAGCGCCAGATGTTGTGCTGGGTACGTTTCTTGTCAACTCAGTACCTGCAACTGTTCTGTTTGATTCTGGTGCTACCCATTCCTTCATTACCGAAGAGTTTGTCTCTAAAGGAGGTTTGGTAGAAGAGTTCTTACCCAAGCATATGAGTATACAAATCCCTGGCTCTACCCTAGAAACCCGGAGGTTCTGTCCCAATACCCCCATAGAGATCGAAGGAGAAAATTTTCCAGTTAACTTAATCATTCTAGGAACCCGAGGCATAGATGTCATTCTGGGTATGAATTGGTTAGCAAAGTATCATGGTCGTATAGACTGTGCTAGAAGAGCAGTATCCCTCACCACAGACCAGGGAACTGAAGTGGAGTATGCCTCACCAGCCAACCAATCCCAACCCAGATGTCATGAAGGCATATCCCGACCAGCTCTAGATGAGATCCGAGTTGTTCATCTATTCAAGGATGTTTTCCCGGAGGAATTGCCTGGTATGCCACCAGACCGGGATATTGAGTTCGTGATTGAACTTATTCCTGGAACAGCCCCTATATCCCAGAGACCCTACCGGATGAATCCAGAAGAACTGGTGGAATTGAAGAAGCAGTTAGCTGATCTGCTCAGCAAGGGTCTGATTCACCCAAGCGCTTCACCTTGGGGATCACCCATCATCTTCGTGGACAAATGAGACGGTACCACACGCCTGTGTGTGGATTATCGTAAGCTCAATGACGTAACCATCAAGAACAAGTACCCCCTTCCCAAGATCGAGGATCTGTTCGATCAGATGAACGGAGCCCGAGTCTTTTCTAAGATCGATCTTCGGACAGGTTATCACCAGTTGAAGATTCGAGAGTCTGACATTCCCAAGACCGCCTTCACCACCTGATACGGATTGTTTGAATACACCGTTATGTCCTTTGGCTTAACCAATGCCCCTGCTTATTTCATGAATCTCATGAATACGATCTTCATGGAGTACCTCGACAAGTTCGTGGTTGTCTTCATTGACGATATTCTCATCTATTCCAAGACCGAAGAAGAGCATGCTGAACATCTTCGTCTAGTTCTGGAGACCCTCAGAGAACACCAACTGTATGCCAAACTTAGCAAGTGTGAATTCTGGCTAAGTGAAGTTGCATTCCTTGGACACGTGGTGTCCGCAAGTTCGTTGAAGGATTCTCCAGTATAGCCAAACCCATGACCCAGTTGTTGAAGAAGGATAAGAAGTTTGAATGGACCCAGAAGTGTGAAGATAGTTTTCAAGAACTGAAAAAGAGACTAACTTCAGCCCCAATCCTAATCATGTCGGACATCACCAAGAGTTTCGACGTGTATTGTGATGCTTCACGTCTCGGACTTGGTTGCGTTCTGATGCAAGAAGGAAAAGTTGTGTCGTACCTGTCTCGACAGTTGCGACCGCGTGAGGAGAATTACCCAACCCATGACCTGGAGTTAGCAGCTGTGGTTTTGGCTTTGAAAACATGGCGACCCTATCTGGTGGGTCATCGATGTGAGGTCTATACAGATCACAAAAGCTTGAAGTATATTTTCACTCAGAAGGAGTTGAATCTGAGGTAGAGAAGGTGGATGGAATTGATCAAGGACTATGATGTCGGAATTCATTACCATCCCGGAAAAGCCAATGTGGTAGCTGATGCCCTAAGCCGAAAGCCCTGCACCCTGAATGCCCTAATCCAAGCAGAGCAACCAGCCTTGTTTGAGGAGATGGAAGATTTTGGACTTGAGCTGGTTAGCCATGGATATCTTGCCAACCTAGAGTTAGCCCCAACCCTGATGGATCAAATCAAGGAGGCCCAGAAGGGTCATGAGAGTATCGAGGGGATTAAAAAGAAGATACCCCTTGACAAAGCACCTGGTTTTGCCATAGATGCTGAAGGAGTTCTGAGATTCAAAGGACGCCTATGTGTGCCCGATGATAAGGAACTCAAGGGTCTGATCCTAAAGGAAGCCCACGATACCCCATACTCGATCCACCCTGGTGGAACCAAGATGTACCAAGATCTTCGTGAGAGATTTTGGTGGCACGGAATGAAGCGAGAGATTGGTTCTTTCGTGGCCAAGTGTGATATCTGTCAGCGAGTTAAAGCGGAGCACCAGCGCCCTGCAGGATTGCTCCAACCCCTTAAGACCCCCGAGTGGAAATGGGATGAAATTGGAATGGATTTTATTACCGGACTTCCTAGGTCAAACCGAGGCCATGACTCAATCTGGGTCATCGTTGATCGGCTGACCAAAGTTGCCCATTTTATCCCCGTCAAGACCACTCACACCGGAGCACAGCTAGCAGACTTGTATATTTCCAGAATAGTAAGCCTGCACGGAGTGCCTAAAAGGATTGTATCTGACAGAGGCACGCAGTTCACCTCACGGTTCTGGAAAGCTCTTCACGAAGCCCTCGGAACCCACTTATCATTCAGCACAGCCTATCATCCTCAGACCGGAGGTCAGACCGAGCGAGTAAACCAGATTCTGGAAGATATGCTTCGTGCATGTGTCCTAGCCTATGGCTCTAAATGGGAAGATTGCCTTCCCTTTGCAGAGTTTTCCTATAACAATAGTTATCAGTCCAGTCTGCAAATGGCCCCATTTGAAGCACTTTACGGCAAGAAGTGCCGTACACCTTTGAACTGGTCCGAGGCCGGAGAAGGAAAAGTGTTTGGACCAGATAGCCTCCGTGAAGCCGAGGAGCAAGTTCAACTTATCCGTGAACGTCTCAAAACTGCCCAATCCCGTCAGAAAAGTTATGCCGATCCCAAGCGTCGTGACGTCACCTTTCAGCCTGGAGATTTTGTCTATCTTCGGGTGACGCCACTCAAAGGGATGCAACGTTTCCATGTCAAAGGAAAGTTGGCACCCAGATATATCGGACCTTTCAAGATTCTTGCCCGTCGTGGAGAAGTAGCTTATCAGTTGGAGTTGCCCCCAGAATTATCAGAATTTCATAATGTCTTCCACATTTCCCTGCTCCGGAAGTGTCTTGAAGTTCCTGACCAACCCGACGTTTTCAAGAACATTGACCACCACTCCATCGACCTGAACCATGATCTGACTTACCGTGAGAGACCATTCAAAATTCTCGACGAAGATATTCGTCTCACCCGGGGAACAAGATCAAGTTTTATAAAGTCCAGTGGACTAACCACTCTGAAGAGGAAGCCACTTGGGAACGTGAGGACTATCTTAGAAGCAAGTTTCCCAACCTCTTTAGCACCTAAGCCTAGCCAATCTCGGGACGAGATTTATCCTAAGGGGGGAAGGATCTGTAACATCCCAAATTTGTAACCCAGCTTTATTAGCCAAAAATTGTGGGCCAACAAAAAAAACTTTTGTTATTTTATGTGTGTTTGTTTGTTTATGCTTGCTTGAGTTGTTGTTTGCTCTAAATAAAAACTTGAAGAAAAGAAAAGAAATAAAACAAGTGCTAAAACAATAAAAATAATGCGACAAGTGTCACATTAAATCTCCAAGTGAGAATTCTAAAATTCTTCCAAAACCAAAAATTCAGTGGGGAGAATGTGACCCCTCTCTTTTCATCCTTAAAACTTTTCTCTCTCTCTCCCTAATTTAAATTGTATTCTAAATTCTATTTTCAAAATTCAAAATGTTTCTTTAACTTTGGAAATCATCAAAATCCCAAGCTACACTTCCAAAGTAAATAATCCAGTGGTACCACTAACCTTGGAAAGATATTTGGAAACAAACTATGAAAAGAAATTTTAGAAATTCAAATTTTGGCTTGGTTCGGGAATTTGGTCGAGCACATGGTGATCACCACCGTGTTATTCCCTAACCCGAAAATCCAATCCAAAATCCGAGCTCAATTCGGAGCAATCCCGAGCCATTAGCGTTTCCACTCACTCACCTCACCTCACTCACTCGAAGGATGGAGAAGTGACACGCTCGTTGACCCCAGAGGAGGCAAGCCGGTGGCGCCACGCCATTGCCGTCCCTGGCGAGCTCCCGCACGGGTCATTTCGTGGAGAGGGCAGACGCAACGCTGAGACGACGCCGCGCCGTGCCCGCCACACCACCCAACTCTCTCCGCCCCTGCCCGACGAGACTCGACCGCCGCAGAGCCCTCTGGCGTGCGCTCTGTCCGCGCCAGAGCACACCGAGCGATGCGGCGACGCCGAGGTCAACTACGAGCACCGCACGCCTCCGCGCTGCCCCACCTCACTCCTCTGGTTCCGTCACCTCCACCGCGTCGTATGCGAGCACCCCTGCCCCTCTTATGCACCGCACGCACTCTACCCGACCCCAGCGCACGCGCCGGAGCACGCCGCTCGCCATGGCCGGCCGAGCACAGCATCGACGCTCGCGCGCCACCCCTGTCCCCCTCGACCACCCGACCGCTTCTGCAGCATCCCCTAGCTCCCCGCAACCCCTCTGGCACCCCCAGCCGGACCCAGCGCCTCTCTTTCCCTCACTCCACCACCGCGCCGTGGAGCGCCGAGCGCCTCCGCCCGCTATAAAAACCCACCCCGCACCACCTCTTCTCCACACACCTCCACCACTTCCCTCTCACGCCCCTCACACCAGAGCATCGCCAGGAGGGCGAGCTTCCCATCGCAGCCACCGTGCACACGCACGGCAGTGCGCTGCCTCGCCGAGGAAGAAGACGATCACGGCCAGGTCGTGCCTCTCTTCCCCTGCCTTCTCTCTGCCCCTCACCCACCTCACCATTACACCCTAGCTCACCCGCCGCGTTTTGCCCGTGTTTCATGCACAGCAGCGCCGCGGAGGACTCGCCGGACTTGAAGCACGGCCGCGGAGGAGGAGTCGAACACGCCGCCGCCGATTGAAGCCGTGCCAGCACGCACCACTCACCCCAGAGCTTCCCCACTCCCTCCGCCGTCGATCCCCGTCATCTCCGCCACCACCCGAGCCCCCAGGTGAGCGAATCGAGAGCACCGCCGTCGCCGGAACTCCGGCGCCGCCGCGGGTAAAGTGTTGATCATCGCGGGATCTGTGAGCCGTTGGATCTAGATCCAACGGCCACATACCGTTTCATTTCCAGTTAGGCTGACAGGGTTGGCCCCACCTGTCATAAGTTTAAACATTATCCACACGCGGGAATTATCCACTGAGTCACTGACTAGTAGGCCCCACATGTCAGGATTATCAACATTATCCAGAGGAGAGGAATTTCCTAATTCTTTTTCTCTGGAATTTCAGTACTGGACCTAGTTTATAAATTCAATATCTCGAGTTTTAAGAATCCAAATAAATCAAAATCAAATGTTCTGAAAAGATTATAAAATTCTTTAACTCACCAAAGTGGTCTCATCTCATTTAAATAAATAATAAAAGTGTATTAATAAAAATGCTCCATAAGGTTTAAAACACCAAACCATTTGTTTCTAGAGTTATATTAGTCCAAATAACTGAAACCAATTTTGGTAGCTTTGTATTAGGATCCTTTAGCTCCCCAAATTTTGGTAGAATTAATGGAGCAGTGTAAAATACTTAGCCTTTGGTTGAACTTCAGTAAACCCTTCTGCACTAAACCAATTAGTGTGAATTAATAGTAGGTCCAATTAAACTAAACCCAATTTTGTTAGGTCACATACAACCAAGGTTACTTATCCCTAAAAGGATTTAATTTTTGGAGCAACCTAATTTGGTTGGTAGCTAAAACTTGATTAAAAACCTTCTGAACTAAAACAAATGTGTAGGGAGTTTGATAACTCCAAATGACCTCAATCCAATTGGGTTGTCTTCTACACATCAGTAGCTATCCATAGAATTTTAGTTTGAAATTTTGTGACCAACCTAGGTTAATTGGTGAATTAAAAGGTGTACAACTAGTTTCTGCCTTAGTTTGAAAATAACTAAATAAAGGTTAATTCGATTAAATTGAAACCACATTGTGTTGCTTGATGTATGCAGTGGCTATTTATAGCATTTGTGATTGTAATGCTGTGATGATGCTTGAGTTAGTATAGTGATGGTTTGTTTTGCTTGATTAACGTTTAGACGATACCGTTGACGGATTTATCGAGGAAGGAGGTTTTGTTGAACCAGAAGATCAGGACCAGTACCACTTTGTTGAGCAAGGCAAGCTACTCCACTGAGCTTGCATTTATATACATCTATTTTTAATCTCAGGAGTTGTTCAAAAGTACCAATGATTTTGGAAAACCCTTTTGACAAATACATGAAAACTATTTTGCCACCCTATGTAGAAGTATAAGGTAGTTACTTAAAACTATAGGATGGGAAAAACAAGGTTTCTCAAAACTCCTTTGAAAGTACTTGGATGAAGGTGAAATGCCGAAAGGTCGGTATTAAGTTGGAGAGTGGTGGTGTTGTTTTTGAAAAAAACAAAAAAAATGCACATTGTGTCCTAGTACTATGACGACCAACCAATACCCTGTGCGACCACATTTACCCCCATATGGGGCGGGGCGTAGTCATATAATTTGCTCGTGTTAGTACTGGATGCCTCAATAACGAGGATAACCTCGTTCTATGAGGGGATGGTCTGAGGACCTACCCCCTGACCCGGGTCCTCTAAAGAGAAGGACGCCTAAGGGCTGTTATGATTGAATTGGAGATAGAGGATTTGTAGGGCCATTAAAATTCGCCGGGCAGAACTACGAGTCCTCACACTTAGTTTCTGAGGATTTAAGTGTCGATGGACAGTGTCGTAGTGGCAGGATCCTATACTAGCATGAGCAAAGGACAGGCTATGGCCGGGAACTCAACTTCGCATACCCCTGGTATGGCGGGACGTGGCTGACATGATGAGTGCCCGGATGGGTGTGGGAAAAGCGTGCTACCTCTGCAGAGTGTAAAACTATTCGAATAGCCGAGTCCTCGGATATGGACAGTTGGGAGGCTGTCCTAAGGCCATGTGCAAGATTTTATAAAACTTTGAGTTTTGAAAAGAAAATGAAGTGGAAAAGGTTGCATACTTGTACCCATGAGTTGGTACAAGGTCGTGGAGTGAAATGGACCATGATTGAGATATGGTCGGAAGAAGGAGGAGTTTGGCGAAGTAACTAAAATGATGATTTCTTAAAGGAGAGTTATAAACTTCTTCTTACCCCTTTTCGGTAAAAATTTAGAGATGTTTTAAATAAATAAAAGTTTTAAGAAATAAAACTAAAACTAGTGCTCACTCAAGTTGGGGTAGTTTGCGAGTACAATCAAATGTACTCATATTGGTTTCGTCCCTGGCTATTGTCTTAGCCAGACTTCCAGGAGCCCTACGTTGAAGAGGAGTTTGGCGACGTCTATGCAAACTAGGATCTTCATAAGTCAGCTGCCTGTCGGGTGTTGTTAGGATGGATTGGCTCTACTACCGTAGCTTCCGCTGAATAAAGAAGATTGGCCCTTGAAGGCACCTATGTATAATTAGGCCAGTATGGCCATGTTTGTAAGACTTTAAACTCGGTATTGGATGGGTGTAAACTTTGATATTCAGTTCGGATTATGTGCAACGACAGACTGATCATGGGATCGTTGTGTTAAGCATAATCGGGTATTTCGGACGACTAGTCCGGGGTTCCCACAGCATGCCAGGCAACTCTTCCGGGAACACATCCGGGAAGTCACACACCACGTGTATGTCCTGGATTTCAGGAGGGGTTTCGCCTTCCATAAAGCAAAGGAGGATCTCGGGTGACTGGGGAATGATGGAGGACGGAGGTCTTGACAGTGCAGACCAATACTTCACACTGTCACCGGAAGAATTGGTCACGGTGACGGTCTTGGCAGCACAGTCGAGGTTAGCCTGGTATTTGGCTAGCCAGTTCATGCCCAGTATGACATCAATGCCACTTGACCTCAGAGCTACCAAAGCGAAAGGAAAAGAGTAGTAACCGATAGTAATCTGGACTTCAGGAGTAACCCCATCGGTTTGCCATTTGGAGCCAGGAGTGGAGATCTCCAAGGGACGTCACATTTTCTCAAACAGTATTTTGTGTTCTTTTGCAAAAGCTATGGATATGAATGAATGCGATGCTCCAGAATCAAACAAAAATGTAGCACGATTGTTGTTGATTCGAAGCTCACCCATAAGAACGCTGGGGTCCTCTTCAGCTTCTTCAGCAGAGATGTGGTTCAGGCGACCACGCACAATAGGTCCAGCCTTGCCAGCTGGAGTGGCAGGGGCTCGTGCAGGAGTTATCGCGAGAGGTGCCTTCTGGGGGCACTCCCTGGAGTAGGGGCCAGCCTAGCCACAGGTGTAGCAAGTGAGCCCAGGTGGAGCAGGTAGCATAGGACGGTACCCACTCCCGCCTACCCCAAGTGTCGAAGTAGTGGGGCGCGGAGGTGGTGGCCTGTATCCCGCGGCTCTTGACATGAAGGGGGCACGCGGCACAGCGCTGTAGGGAACAAACATCCTGCGCTTCTTGCTCTCAGAACCCGAGGAACTCTGATGGTCCCCTTGTGCGGGCCTCTTGGAAGCCTCAAGTTCCTTTCTTCCTTGCTCGAGAGTAAAAGCCTGGTTGAACAGCTCCTGGTAGGTCTGGAACCGAAAGGGCAACAACTCATAGCGGAGCTGCAGCGAAAGACCCTTGCGGAACAGCTCTTGCTTGTCAGCATCATTGGTCGTGTCCCTTGGGGCGTAACGAGAGAGATGGTTGAATTCACGACCATAAGTGCGGAGGTCCATCCGTCCTTGTTGCAAATCCAGGAACTCCCTCCTCTTCAAATCCATGATCAGCTGGGGAATGTACTCCGCACGGAAGGCGGTGCGAAATTCAGCCCAAGTGAAGGCATGGTTGGCTGGAAACAAATCCACATGGCTCTCTCACCAACAGCCAGCAGCACCAACCAAGAGGTAGGTGGCAAAGTTGACTTGCTCCGCCACTGGGACATGAAGCGCGGAGAACTTGCGTTCCAAAGCACGAAGCCAATCATCAGCTTCCAGTGGCTCCTTAGCATCAGCAAAGGTGGGTGGCTGGGAACGCAGGAACTCAGTGAGAGTGTTGCAGCCATTTCTCTGTGCATTCTGCTGCACCAACTGCTCAAGCAAACACTCATTGCGCCCGCGGTTCTCCTCAATGGCCATCAAGACCTGAGCCATCGAGGGTGGTGGCGGCAGATCATCCTCATCATTGTCGTGGTTACCGCGGCCTCCGCGGCCTCCACGGCCTCCTCGAGCCATTCTGGAGATTTGACAATGACACAGTTAGTATCTTTCTCCGAATGGTCGAACAATAGCATTAGCGTCTACACAAGTACACAGACGAGGGACGATAATACATTGTACAACAACTAACAAGGAATCAACAAGATAGAACTTGGGTCAAAGATCGGCATCATGTGTTACTAGCGAGAGTTAAGGAATCACAACTTAACACACTCTAGTTGGCACAATCCGGGACCTTATGTTCAAGTCCTTGGGTTAAAACCCAAAGAAAGGAGCAAATGATTAGATTCGGTAGAAACATCTGAGTTGATTTGGGATTGCAACGCAGCGGGAGCAACTGGACACATAACACTAAAGGTCGAACCCCACCCACGTGATACTCCTAGTTTTGAAGTAACAGATGAGAAGTAAAACTTTTAACTCAAATCGAGGTAAGATTGCTCCGAGATTAGAGGGTAACCAGATAAGGAGTAAAAAGAATCCTAAGATGGTTTTCACAACTCATTTTTAGGTTTCCTACAGGCAGTACTGCTCTGATACCAACTTGTGGCACCCCGACCCGACTGCTATACGGTTATCCGATACCACCAGACACACTATCAAAGCATAATAGAGAGATCAAGACTTGTGGAACAACTGGCACATCGCAGACTCTACGACACAAATCATTATAGTTCAACTCTTATAATAGAGAAAGATAGCAAAAGACAACCAGAGGTCACAGACCCAACATTACAACAAGCGGAAGCAAAATAGGTTGTTCTAAACAACAAGATCCAGATTATGGCCTAAGAGGCCTACAAATAAACATCCAGCGCCAGCTGTTCCGGGATGTCCCAAGCTGCCACCTGGGAACCCCAGACTACTCGTCGACGTCCACAAAGAACCCACCTTCGAGGTCGGTGAAGTCCTCCTCTGAAACAAAACAAACGACGTTGAGTTCGACGAACTCGCAAGATTATATATAGAGCTTTAGCTCGATGAGGCTTTCAAGGTTTTATGGCTGCTTTGCATAAAGCTGATTTTATTTAGGAAAACATAACTCAATGGCATCGACTATTCAGAGTATTTTCCAAAAAGGGGTAAGAAGTGACTCTTTTCTTGATCACTTTTCTCATCATCAACCATCATCAACCATTGTACCTGTACATCAAAGGCACCTCCCCGAATCACCCTCGAGGAAGCCACCTTGCATTCGTGAGTGGTACCTTTAGTACCCAGGTTTTAATCATTCCGTTCAAGTTATTCTATAATCTTACCTTCACTTCCCAAGTTTGTCCATAACCGCGGACACGGCTTTTCGAAAAGATTTAACCCTGCAGGGGTGCACTGTGTTTACCTTCGGTACCGCCCGGCTCATTGCCTACACGTAGCTCTCTTCCGGGGAAAGCCGGCTGAGTGGGAACGGTTACAACCTTTACCTTGTTAAGGACTAACCCAGGATCATCAGTGAGGACGGAGCAGCGGATCACAACACCCTGCCCCGTGGCCACTCATTTTCCTAACACCACCATCCTCATCCCAGTTCATTCCACCATCATCACGCATGCGCAAATGGAAGCCCGAACTAGAGGACCCTGGCTAGCCCCGCTCAAGTTAGTCGGTCGACGAGGGCTCCATATACCCCACCGAGAGGAAGCGCGCTCATTCTTGGTTCAAGAGGTAAAGAACTCGCACCTAGGCGGCGAGAATGAGACAAAGCACCACCATACCAAGTGGCCTCTCATCCCCACCTTTAAACATCTTATTACCTGTCACCACCAATTCTCCACCATCATCTGTACATCTCATCACCTGTTTCCAACCATGAAACATCCACCGGACTGCTAAGCATCTAACTAAGCATGGCTAAGCATCAACAAAGCATAGTTAAGTATTTCAGGCCAACAATACAATCCTATGGATAATAGGAGGGGAAACAGGTAATTGGCATCGGAATCTTAATGCAACTATAGGATACTCTAATCCAAGCAAATTGACATTTGGAACCGCATGCAATATTATTATAGTGGAGAAAATATTTGCGGAAAATAGGATAAGACATGCTCAGAGGGGGGATTATGCTTGCCTTGCTCAACATGCTGGTAGTACGGCTCTTCGGGGTATTGTGGGGTAACCCCGGCTGCTGGATCTATCGAAGCATAGCAACGGAAGAGCAATCAATCACCACACATGCTTTAGCAATGCAATGCGCAAACACATGATGGCATGACATTTATAATGCACTGAATTTATTATAGCAAGGACTACTAATTACATGGGGTGCGAGAAATAATTATTTAACAAGAGAGGAAATAGCTACACATTGTTTTTAATGTTTTCCTATGCTCTAATTGATGTAAACATGCATGAAATGATGCTACTAGTTATTCCATACTTTTGGGAGCATTTTGGTATAATACACCATTTTTATGATGCACCGATAAAAGTTGTTGCATTTCTAAGAATTCCTCTTTTAAGCATGCCCCTTTGAATTCTTTTAAACAACAACATAAATCTTACATTTACCATTTTCTCTTTGGGTTATGCCCTGGTTATCATTTAATCCAACATAGAACAATTATTTAACCCAGTTAGGAAGAAGGAATAAATTTAAACAGGACTATTTTTGTACTGTGCTAATTCGGAATATCCGAGTCTAAGTGGACTCGGAATATCCGATCGACCCAAACGACTCAAATTTCGCTAAGGACTGGAACGAAGCTCGTACTGATGTTACTCGGAAAATCCGAATTCGCTCTGACTCGGAAATTCTGATCGCCGGAGATGGGTGAAAAAAATTGGCTAAGGACTGAAAAATCCAACGTACTGTGAAACTTCGGATTATCCGAATTTACTCAGCTCGGATTATCCGAGCGAGCGGAGGAGCACGGCGGCGCACGGCTGCGTGCGGGTGCCGGCGACACAGGGCGAGAGAGGGAGGGGGAAGGGGTGCGGCGGACTCAGGGGCTCACCCGCAGCAAGTAGGAGACGACGGCGGGGTCGGGGATGGCTCGACGGCGGCGAGAACGCCCGGGGCGGAGCTCGGACTGCAGCGGCGGAATGGTGGACGACGGCGGTGATTTCGGTCGCCCCAGCTCGATTCCTCGGGCGTGGAGGTAGAGCACGGCACGGCGGAGCTACTGGTGGTGTTGGTTTCGCTTGGGAGCTCCTCAATCAGCGGCGACAGGCGGCGGTGAGCTCGGTGCCATGGCGCTCGTGGAGGGGGAGTTGGGAAAAGGGGGACGGAGAAGAAAACTCCGGGAATGGGTGAGGAGCAGGTGGGGCTCGGGCTGTTGCGTGTCTTCCTTGCAGGGGAGAGGCAGAGGGGGGGCCCTGGTGCGGCATGGAGTGGCAGGGCGGCATGGTGGCCGCGGGAATGGCGGGTGGAGAGAGGAGATGACGATTTTACAAATAACTCCCTGGAAGTTTTGAATTCCTCACAGACAAGTCCTTTTCAGCACTGGTTGCACTGTGTTTGAATTAAAAGTGGCATTTAAACACTTCCAAAAATTATGCAATAAATTTGTGTGGCCTTTTCGTCTCATGTGGGAGCTCCACAAAAATTGGCGCCTCCAAATAAAAATGTTCTGAACCACTTTGGTTTAGAAAGTTGGATATGGCATTTTGCTAAATTCGATATGTTGCTCCTTTAGTAAATTTTGGAGCAAGTTCAAAATATCATTTTGGAACTCTTGAAACTTCTTGACAAATATACGATGTCAAAGTGTTTTGTTTTGCAATTTTGAGTGCCTTCATTAATTTGAAATTTGTTGAAGCACATTTGGCAATTTGGTTTTTTAAATGTTGCCAAACCTCCACAATTCCCTAGCAACAACCACAATTCCCTAGCAACAACAACAATTCCCTAGCAACAACATGATGCATGGATGTCATGATGCAAACAACACAAAAGCGGAAAAATTACACGGGTTTTTTGGTTCTCAACTTCGGGCTGTTACAAAGGTCTCTTGCTTGGTTGACTTCGACAATCTTGGTATTTGCAGATCAATCACCTCGATGTGGAATGTTGAGTACTTGTGATGGAAGCTTCTGCTTGTAGGTGCTAGCTAATTAGGTCTCACTTGGGTTCATCGTCAAGTATTTTGAACAGGTAAGAGGGAGTAGAAAAATCCTTAGAAAATCTTAAAATAGAGGGATGAGTCTCGAAAATATTTGAGAAGGTGAGAAGAGTGGAAGTTATTTTTGGACTTCCTTAGATAAAAATATGTTTTTGGTAACAATATATTTTTTTAACAAAATATTTTTTTCCTAACTAACGTCCATGCTAACTAAGGTCTGTTACAGTCAGGATGGCTCTGATACCAAGTCTTGTGGGGACCCCGGACTAGCTATCCGAGATACTCGTTATGTTTCCTGCAACAACCACATGACCAGTCTGTTGTTGCACATAACTCGAATTGGTATCACAGAACACCCATAATTACCGAAGGATATTACTTACTTGATTGAAGTCATAACTCCATCAGGTACTTGCAGCGGAAATCATCAAAACAACGTGGAGCCCAAGTCATTTGCCAACCCTACAGGCAGTTGACTGGGAAGCGCCCTAGTTCGCATTGACGTCATCGAAACCTTCTTCTTCTAACTGCTCCTCTTCAATGATCTGGCTAAGACAATAGCCAGGTACGAAACCAATATGAGTACATTTGAATGTACTCGCAATCTACCCCAACTTGAACATGCACTAGTTTTATTTTGTAAGACTTTTCTTTATTGAAAACATCTCTATATCTTTATTGAAAAATGTAAGAAGAATTTTATAGCTTTTCATAAGCCTTGTATTTTCAGAAAACATCTCTAGCCTTTGTTTGAAATAGAAAAGAAGGTTTGGAGATCTTTTTCCCATGAATCGGTCTTTGTAAGAAGTCTCTTTTAAAATGTTTTCCCGAAAGTAGATGTTTGTTGAAAAAGGTAAGAAGTCGCTTTTAAAAACGTTTTCCCAGAAAATTCACCAGTTTGTTTATTTCTCCAAAACTCCTCCTTTTTTGACCATAACCCTTCATGGTCATTCATTCCCCAACAACCTCATGCCGTCCCGTTGGCATAGTTGCATAAAACATCCTCCACTTCATTTTCCTTGTAAATCTCAAATCTTTCCAAAACTTGCACATGGTCAGAGGACAGCCTCCCAACTGTCCATATCCGAGGACTCGGTTATTCGAATAGTTTTACCCTCTGCAGAGGTAGCACGCTTTCCCCACATCCATCCGGCAACTCATCGTGTCAGCCACGTCCCGCCATACAAGGTGTATGCGAAGTTGAGCCACCGACCATAGCCTGTCCTTTGCTCATGCTACTATAGGACCCTACCGCTACGAAATTTTCCACCTTTCCATCGACACCCAGTCCAGATTCCCCGTCGGGAAACCTAAGTGTGAGGACTCGTAGTTCTGCCCGGCGAGCGAACCCTTCAATCCCCCATCCTCAGCTGCCAGGACCCAGTTCAGGGGGTAGGTCGCCATGACCATCCCCTCATGGAACGAGGTCATCCTCGTTGTTGAGCCATCCAGTACTAATATGAGCAAACTATATGACTACGCCCTTTCCCATATGTGGGTAAATGTGGTCGCACAGGTTAAGATTGGTCGTCATAGTACTAGGACACAATGTGCATTTTTCATAAACATCACCATTCACCATTTCTCCATTTCCACACCGACATCTCGGTATTCCATAACCACACGAGTATTTTCAAACGAGTTTTGAGTAAACAATATTTTTCCCATCCTATAGTTTGGAAAGGAATTTCCAGCTAAGATCTCCATAGAGGGTGTCAAAATAATATACTTATATTTTGGAAAAGGGTTTTCAAAATCATAGCTTTTGTGGCAAACACCACATAAATCACTTATGCTCTTTATAAGTAAAACATGTGAACCAAAATAGATGTATATAAATGCAAGCTCAGAGAGTAGCTTGTCTGATTTCAGTATAATGTTCCTGGACTTCTTCTCATTGATCAAGAAATAAACTCTCATCCTTCTTCCATAAATCCTCTCCAAATACCACTCCGGTAGCGTTTATCTCTAGCGTCGCAAACATGAAAATAAAACAACACTCAATAAGCAACCAAACCATAAGTGATATACGACCAAGTAATCAAACCACAAACATAGCACTAATTCAATCAAGCAACAAAAAAAGCTACTCTAAGGACAACTCAAGGAAAACTGTCTTAACAACAAGCTTTGAACAATGTTTTTAATAAAGCTACAGCAACAACATTAAAAGATACGAGTTATCCTAAAGCAAACACTTAACAACCATCTTATATTTACTAATTGGAGGCACCATTGGAGGCTCCACGTTAATCCTCAGGTTTAGCAAACGTCATCCATCAGATTAATCTATGATTTAATTCTAAGCGTAGGATTAAGCGCACGAGAGACCGGCCTCCTCCCACCCGCGTAACCTCTCGATTCTCATCTCTTTGCTACCGACAGGGAAAAAAAACTCCAATCGTTGCCTTCTCATGGATGACCGATCTGCTTGCAGTTTTCGCCTCGGAAGAAAATCAATCTGATAGCGACGACCGACGAGTCCTGTGGACGTCATGCTGTTGGCTGCTTCTCCGATTGGTTTCTTCGTGTTGCACTGGCGTCAGCCGGAGAACCTTCGCTGTCGTTGACCTCGCTACCGTGTGCTGCTTTGATTCGATCAAGAGAAGCCAGATCGAGAAGCACATAGCGATCCCCATCAGCTGATGTGTCGCGGGCAAACTCCAACCGTTCTTATACACTGGACAGATAAACTTCACCGTGGGAACCTGCAGGGAGCCTAGGGACCGATATTTTTGCTGTCCAATCTTTTTGGGGCATTAATTTCAGGTATGTGTTGAGGTGTGCCATCGCGTTCTAATGATGCAAGTATTCTTTTTTAAACGGACTCATGATGCAAGTTGATGCGTACTATAGGATAAGCCTCACACGTTTTCTATCAGAATATGAATACTGATGTACAGTAATTGGTTTTGTTGCATGTATGTCTGAATTTCAGGGTTCACGACGATATATCCCATGAGGGTGGCATACAAGATATTACGCAGAATTCAGGGTTCACGACGATATATCCCATGAGGATGGCATACAAGATATTACGCAGGAACTCTGTAAGTACATCTAAAGAAGTTATGTTCGTATAGGATTTAAGATCATAACCTGTGGTAAAACCGATCTACACTATTGTGGTTATGTGTTATTAATTTACATAGTATACTGGTGCAACCAAGGTAAAGCCCTCTTCACGATTGTATAGAATATTTAACTGACTGATATAGCAGAGTTGCGCTAAAACTATTGTGGTTATCTGTTATTAATTTTCTTTTGAGAAAAGTAGTGTATCTAAATTTTATTAAATAGGTTACAGTTGAAATCCTTAATAATATAACCATTTTATGCAGGTGAATGACATAAATAATAATGTGTAATCTTTGGTTTAGTTTCTCTTTCCACAATAATTTTGTGATGAATTTTCTATATATAATGTGTCCTGGACTATTGATGCATATCAAAGTGGGGCAAGAAATCCATTTGGCTACTATACAAGTGAAACAGTACTACGTACTGCCATTTGGTCCTGCTCACCGGATATGTACCAAATAGTTGTAAAAAAACTATTTTTGCTTTTTTTATCCAGTATATTTCAGAATTGACTGCCGAGTTTTATATATAGCAGGATATGCAAGTTAAAATAACGATCCTACTATTTAGAGAAAATGTATATATCTTAGTTTCTCATCAAAAATTAAAATCATACATCAACACATGGTTTTCTTCTACTGATGTGTAATAATCCATACACCATGTTTCTTAGCCTGTATATAACACCTCTATCTATTCTGAAATGTTTTCCTACAAGGATTTCATGAGATACACTCATTTCTTATTCACACAATGAAAATGTTATTTCTAGAATCATCCATGGAAGTACATTCAGATATATTATATAAGTCTACTAGCCATGAAAGGTAGAATTAAATCGGGATTTTCCCAAAGTGTAAAACAAATGCATAATATTTAAATACTATTGTAATATGTTTACAAAAAAATTAAAGATGATAGTATGTCAGTAGCCCGTGCGAATGCACGGGTTAACGACTAGTTTTTCCTAATCAGGAAATACTTCAGACAAAAGTTAAGCCACCAATTAATCTTTGTAATTCAAAATATCTCACCAAGCTAAGGTGGATACAGTAACAAGATACTTAAGCTAGTACTCAACTCAAGGATCATCAAGTTTATCAAGCAATGCAAACATATTACTCACACCAACATATCTAACAAATACCACTAACAGTACTAACACATCATAACCTGCTAAACAATAATAACATGCAAGCAACAGTACCACAACAATCATTAACCAGCAAGGCATACATGTTAATCACACCCAATATTCTCACATCAAAATAATCAAGCTTAACAAACCCCTAATTATTAGGAGAAAAGCTATATAGGGAATAAAACCCTAACAAATACATGACTCACAAGTAGCTCTCCTAACATGCTAGCAAGATTAAGGAAACATGTCACAACAGTGGATTACCACACTACACATGCTAGGAAACACATCTATAACAATGAAGTTATAACACAACAATTAATAAAGTCCTAATAAAAATAGGCAGAAAATGCCTAAACCTTATAATTAGCACCACAGTCAATCAGTGACTCCTAAATTCAAACCAAGCTAGGGATATGTTCTCCTACACATATAGAAGACAAACCAATTGGATTTACTCCAAAATTCATCTCACAAAAATCTACAAAAATCACCAAAGTGCCACTAGTGTGTTTACAAGAATGAATAGAACTTTTGTTTTAGGCTTCATTTGCAAGCAAGGCCAACAGATCTGGAAAGGTAGCATCTCAACCTATCCAGAGAATTTTAGTTTGCAATATTTGGATATATAAAACTCTAGATATTGAATATTTAGTGAAATAGATACTTTTTACAAGATTAAATCTAGACAGCACTTAAAAACATATTTTTGCAAACAGCCAGTGTGGCATGTTTAAGAAAACACACAGGAATACTAAAAAATTTGAACCACTCAATTATCTATCATAGATTTACCACAAATTAATTAAAGCTACACTGCAATTTCACAGGAAATTAAACAGCAAAATAGATCCACAGAAAAATAAAAGAAACGGGCCAGATCTGGCCCAGATCTGGCCGTGCGAGGCAGATCGCGGCCCAGCAGCGGCCCAGTGCGCGTGGCGAACGGGTACGCGGTCACCTTCTTCTTCGACAAGCACGGCAGCGCGAGGAGGCGAGCTGGAGCTTCGGGCGGGGACGGCGTCATCGACTCCGAGGTTCCAGGAAGAAATGGCCATGTCCATTAGGTAGAGCAGAGGAAGGGGATCACGAGGGTGCGGAAATGGCGAAGAATGGGGGACGGTACTACTCGTGAGCGTCCTGGAATGGTGGCGGCCGGAGCTTCGGCTGTGGTCGGAGAAGAACGAACGGTGCGGTCGATTCGCGGCTTCCCGGCTTGATTCCTGCGGCGAGGATGAAGAGGAGGACGAGGCGGAGCTCCCGGTGGTCGTCGATTGGCTCCAGGCGGTCTCAATCGATGGCGGCTAGCTCAACCATGGCGGCTAGGGTTCGGAGCTCGTGGGGAGAAAATAAGAGGAGAGGGAGAGAGCAGGAGGGCGAGTGAGGGAGGGGAAGCAGAGGAGCGCCAGGGGGGCCTCTTATCTCCTTCGAGCGGCAGGAGACGCGCGGGAGGGGGAGGGTCCGGGCGGCGAGCGGCAGACAGACGACACGGCGCCATTGCGCCATGTGAGCTACAGAGAAGACGGCATTTTAACAGAAATCCCCCTGGAAGACTTTTCCCCATTTACAACTAGGTCCTTTTCCTGTTTTCCTTTATTTCTCTTTTAAACCAGTAGCTTTTAGATATTTAATTGAGGCAGTAAAACATTTTAAAAAATTCTGAAATTATTTGGGTAGGCTCCCCTTACCAAGTAGAGCCTCCACAAAAATTGGGGTTTGAAAATAAAATGCTTTGAACAACTTTTGTTCATAGGGTTTAAAAAATGGCATTTTTCTTAAATACAAATTTATAATCCTTTGAAATTTTGAAGCAAGTTCAAATATTATTTTTGAACTCTTGGAACTTCCTTGGTAAATATTTTAACTTTATATAATTTTCATTTTCATAGAGAAGATATTTGTTTGAAGGAAATAGAGAGTTAGGTAGAGAGAATAATTTGTTAAAGTCATTTTATTTGAATTGGAATCTTTAATTCAAGTTCTTGAATACCTTTAGAGGTTTTGCTTATTCAAGTCACATTCCAAATTTGTTGTCAAGTGTGTTTTTAATTTACTACTCTAGCACACTCTAGCACACTTGATCAACTATACACACAAGCAACAACACAACAAGATCAAGATCACATCCAAGTCCACACAAGGTCAAACACAGCAATGGGAAGTAAAACACAATCATCAGTGAAACATTTCAAAAAGTTTTTGTTGGTTCTGAAATTTGGGTCTTGTGAAACTAAGTTTTTCTTAGTTTCTAAATTTGGGATGTGACAGGGGGAGGCACGGCGGCGGCGCGAGAGGCTTCAATCGCCGCTTTCTCGGCTACAGATTGTTTCACTTTCCGCACTCCTCCCCTCTCGCACCTGGGCGCCATGAGCGGCAGAAGAGTGGACTCTCTGAAGTAAGGTCCAGGCGGTCGGAGGAAGAGGGTGGCGCTCGGCGAAGAGGAAGGGTCAGATTCCGGTGGCGGCGACTTGGGGATTTCGGAAGATTTGGGGAACAACTGCCGCAGCACTGCGAGATGTGACTCATAAGGCTTCACACGCGTCACGTCGCGGCCCCATTACTCCGACTGACGCGGGTATCGAGGGGGCGTTCCGCTTCAAGCGCTCCCTCCCGTTGGATTCAAGATAGACGTTGGCCGTCCGTGCGAACCGCAACGTTTGCCATGACCAAGTCCTAGAGAAACTCGGGGGCTCGTCTCTACTTCGCCCTGGCAAGCCCCAGGCAAAGCAGGCAAGGCACCGGGTACCCACTTTGGCCAACTCTTTGGCCATAGCCCCGGCAGCAACTGAAGCAAGAGCCGCCGGGACCATGCCCGGGGGCTACTGTCGCAGCAGTGGAACATGGGGTTCCCCTGATGCTGCCAAAGTGGGTCCTCCGCTGGGGCCCACCGAGAAGATGGACAAGGCAAGGAGTCAAGTACAGCAGATGGGTCAGCCCATCTGCCTCAAGGACACCCGACAAGTTCGACATCAAGTCTCTGCGGCCAAGGACCAGGTGACCTTCCGGGTCACCCCCTCGCCCGGAGAACCAGGCAAGACACCCACGGTCCGTGCTCCAGGCAGGAGGCCAGGCGCACCCCCGGGTATCCATTCGTACCATCGAGAGGATAAGATCGCCAGCTCGCCGGAAGCTGGTAGAAGACTTGGGCGCCAAGATGAAGGCCGCGCCCTGGTGACGTTGCCACGAGCGTAGTTGGTAGGGCGGACAGGCTTTGTCCGTCCCACCTTTTCCAAGGGCGGACGACCACGCCGCTGTCCTCAGAACGCTTGGAGGAGAGAGGGCCACGTCTCCTCCAAGGACCGCCGAGGGGTTTTCCCGCCAAGACCCCTCACACCTCTCGCGTGCCCATGTCGGATCCCCTTAGCCTATAAAAGGAGGACCATGGCACCGGGAGGGAGGACAAGACGAGACTAGATAGAAGCAAGCTAGAGCTCAGGCAAGACTAGACTAGGGTTCGGAAGGTAGAGAGAGAGGTGATCTCCCCAGGGCAGGATCTGCTCTTCGTGTACCTCCGGCCGAATCTCTGCCGGGTTCACCCCAGAACACCCTTGTACACCCCACCATGATGAACCTCTCAATCCAGACATGGAGGAGTAGGGCTTTTAGCCTCCGGGCGGCCTGAACCTGGGTAACTCTGTGTGTCCTGCTGTGTTGCTCGATCTCTCCTTCTCGACGAAGAACTTGGCGTCCTTGCTTCCGGGTAAGACGTCTTCCAGCTTCCTTCGCGCCCCGTGCCAAACCTAAAAAGGGGTATCATCTACTCCCGGTGTCCGTCACCCGAGACACGACAGCAGCCCTTCCGTACACGGGAGGATGACCAAAGTGCACAAGGAGCAAAAGCCGACAAGATGGTGGCATGGAAGAGAAGAAGGAAGAAAAGCATGAAGATTCGGCCGGCGGTACTACCGACGCTCTCCCGCCGGTACTACCGCCGAAGCTCGGAAGCTACTGGTGTCTCGACCACACTTAAATGGTACTACCGGAATTCGACCCGGTACTACCGGGACTGCGCTGAGCTGAGCCGGCTGGTACTACCGGCCCTGCGCGTGCCTGTGTGCAGATCTGTGTCTTGACCCATGTAACCTTTTCCCCTTTTGCCCTTTAAGCCTAGACTATATATAGGAGTACCCCTCCATCTCTAGAGGATAGAGTCTATGATGAGAGAGAGTTGAGCATAGGCTCCTTACCCACCCCTTTGTGGTGTTGCCTCCCTTGTGGAGAAGATCCCTCTTGTGGATTCAAGACCTCTACTTGTAGTTTGACTACTTGCCAATCTTTCATCTTCGGGTGACTCTATTGGATCGGTTAGATTGGCCGTTAAGAGAAACAATCCCTCAAGATCTCTCCTTGTAGTTTCTACTTGCCAATCTCTCCCTTTGGGATTCTATTGGACCGGTTTGGACCTACTGGTGAGGGAAACGTGTCCTTGTATCGTGTTTGTGTTCTCATGTTCTTAGCGTTCTTCGTGTTCTTGCGTGCGTTCGTCCACTCCCGCCGTCAATCCGTGAAGATCGGGCAACCCTAGAGGCGTGGCCTTCATCAGTTTAGACTATGGAGGTTGTGAAGACTAGGGCTTTGGCTCGATGTAGATGTGGTCATGTAGGATGAATGAACAATGATCTTCATGGTGGATGTCCTCTGGTACTTATAGTCCTTGGTAGGAGTATGTTAGGGCTTCCTCATGTCTTGTACATTATGTCTTGATCTCTTTACCTTACTTCAATATATGGCTGTGTAGAGGTTATCTTCGGGAAGTCCTTATGCAGCACGACAGGCCAGGTCGGTGGAGCTTCTAGAAGAGGGTCGCCCGACGGGGGACTCTTTGTATGTCGTGGGCTAGAAGTATAGTGTGGATCCATTAGATTATGGTCTAAACCCACTTATCTCTCCGACACCGCTAGTACCACAACTATGGACGGTAGTACCACTGGCGAGTATCGGGGAAACTGGCAGTGGTAGTACCGCTCCTGGCAGCAAGCGGTAGTACTGTTGGTTGTGGTGGTAGTACCGCTCCTGGAGGGTGTTTTCAATGACATCCCTGGGGCACGAGCGGTAGTATAGTTGTTGTCCGGCGGTAGTACCGTTCCAGGTTCCTCTTTTCTCTTCCTTCTTGTCGATCCTCCTCTTCAGCTTTGGCCTCCTCTTGGATGCCATCATTGGAATCATACCTGAGCATGCATCAAAGTCACACACCGAGAGGAGCGAATTGACCTTATATTGGAGGGCTATGGCTTGAGTTTAAGTGACAGGTCCACGAGGGGGGACTTGTACCCTTAAGGTGGAAAGTTCCGTAGGGTGTTTCCCATCTCTCTCTCTCTCTCTCTCTCTCTCTCTCTCTTGGACACCGCTTTGCCTCTTCGACGCGACATGGAAAAATACGAGCAGCGACTAAGCATAAATAAAAGAACAAAGAAACATAAATGGGCTCACGACCCAACACCCCGTAAGAAGAAAGGTGAGCCCGAAAAGACCACAACGAGCCCCCCCCCCCACAACAACAAGAAGACAAAAATGGCAGAGAAATGAGCGTGCACGAAAACTAAAACTAGCTGTGAAATAACAAAACTGGTGATAAGAATTTTTGAAACATGTGATATGATACATCTCAATGACCACCATCATTTGTTGCGGTCTGTCGTCTTTGGTCGCTTGGGTGGCAGAGCCGTCGGCTCGTTTGGTTTCGCAGCCCTAGGCTGGAGTGCGTGCATCGCTTTTGCGTTGTTGTTGTATCGGTTTCCGGATAGTTTTCCTTATAAACTGTTCACTTCTCTTATTCTGTTCATTTCTCTTCTTCTATATGAAAAGGCAGAGCTCCTGCCCGGTTGCTCCCAAAATAAAAAAAAATACTACCACCTTTTATTCTCTTTATAGGCCCACATGAGGACCCACTATATAATCATACTAGTTGAGTGCCCCTGCGTTGCAACGGGTAATGTTTTTCGCGCAATTTAACATTGAATAAATGTAAAAATTAACATACATAGCTAGATAAGATAGCACATCGTAATCCAACAAGCTAAAATCCAGACTTATTTTTTACGTCATGTGTACAAAAGTAGGAACGATTTGAATCATCGCCTATGTTGCCAAATCTGGTATCTATTGACACGCTTAAGATATTCTCGTACAACATCTGGAATGTTGTCTTCGACTTCATTTGCATGATACTTGAGCAGATACAACAAAAACCTTTTACTCATCTCATAACCATCTTGCACACGAGGAGTATAAATATATGTTGTTAATTACCTGAAAGATTCACGTTTAAGTTGTAAGAATGTGCAATAGAAAATACTCACGGTACAAATTGGATGGACCAACTTTTCACCATCCCATGAGAGCATGAAACTAAAAACTAAGTAACTGACAAGTTCCTGCAGATCAATGCACTTTCATTATCCTGAACAACAAGATGAAAATAACTAAATTTCTAATGATTTTTAAACAAATCACCTGTCATGGCTTCTTCGAATACCATTTGGATAACCACGTGGCCAGAAATATATATCTGAATTCTAGCTGGGTTGTGCTATTTTGAGAGTTTCGTTTAGGTAGATTGCATACCTCTGAAATTTCAATTGATACCTCTCTTTTGATAATGGTTCAATAATAGGATCTAAAATGGATACACGACATTTATGTTTGTCGATGAAGAACAACATGAAGTGGCCTAGAAATGCATATGGCAACAAAATCTGCAAGTGGCAAGCATTAGAAAAACATAAATCATAACATGATTGGCAAGAGGGAAAATAAAACTTACCTTATGAGACGATGAGATATTAATGTTAATATCGGGCCAGCCGTGCAAAAATGTCGCCAAGTTTGTAATGTCTGGCTGTACACGCCACTTTGGATGTTTCGTGCCATCGAATAATGCCGACTGCGTCAATACACAAGGTTTATAAACATGAAGATAATAATAATTACATGTGAATATAATAGCTTACACAAAATCTTAAGTCCATGTTTGCACAGGAGGCTCTATCAATAACTGTATATCGTCGCATGCCTCTATACGCACGGCCATGTTGAAGCAGTCCTTGTCCATAGGCTGGTCCGACGTTAGAATGCCCTGAATTTGTTTCAAACTCAATCCCAATGGATATGGTTTCGAGCTCCGCACCCATTCTTTCCTGCAAAACAGTCGGTAAGAATGACGATATCATAATAACGTATTGACACGTAATCTTTTTCATAATATATGGTACTTACTCCAGACACTTTGCATCATCAATGGACAAGATGTATCTGACGATCTCATCAACTAAATCATGTGGGTTAGCGGACACCATGGATCCGGGAATGGTACATCTTTCTTTGGCTACACATCTGAGTCTAGCCGCTTTGATTGGACAACTCTTCAATATCAGAATCAGATGCCTTTATTTTATCGTCTGGTTGTTTGTAGATCGGACTACCTCTTAACTTATTTAGTTCCGACTCGTACAATATGGCAACTAACTTTTTTGAAATTCTTTCATATCCTTCTGCAAGGTAGTAAGAAAAGTTACTCTCGTAAGATAACAATACAAGATGAATCCTACTACCATTTGGACTGTGAAAAAAAATACATGGGTGACATGGTCAGAAAGCATATCTCCTGTCCAATATTCCATAAAGTTTAATATGAATAATACGCAAGATGACCTACAAGTTTACCAAATGTTGCGTAAGGATTTCATCTAGAAATATCAACATAAGGAAACTATGCAAGAAAAAATTAAGGCTCGCTGTATATATGCGTAGCTAGTGTAAATGTTCAAATTTTTGTTGGATATTAAACAAGTAATTTGATCAAAGTAGTTTCGCACATGTACAAATCAGAAATTTGGGTCTAAGAAAATGAAATACAATGTTGAGCGGTGCTCAGCATATCCATCCATCTACTTTTGTACTTATATTCACCAGCTAATGCAATCTTTCTACTCTTTATACACACATAAATATATAAAATTTTAAAATGGGTTTGAGATTCCGATTCAACATACCCATCGGTTTGCACTTGTTTTTGGAAATGTTCTTCTATTGGCCATGTTGTGACATCGAGATCCTGCCATTTTTCACCTATGTCAAAGTTCTTCATTTGGGATACGATCTTCAGATGCCTCGCAAATCCCTGGAGCTGTTATATGGGAAGAAAATATTTGATATTGAGGCAAACACAGTGTCAAGTGAAAAATCACAATCATAAGCTACTTGCCATAAGAGCGAGGTCAGTCCGACTCATTCCAGCCCCAAGCGAGTCCAATACTTGTATCAACCGTTTTTTCGCATTGATGACCGCTAAATACCAGTAGGTCTTACTAATGTTTATTGGAAGGAAGATCTGAAAAAATATTGTATAAGCTGTACGGAATGCACATGTTAAAAATATATATTGAAGGAGATGTATATGTTAATTATAACCATGTCATGCTTGAGATAAAGATACACCCATTCTATAATGTGACGATGTTCTTTCTGTTCTTTTTTTAGTACGGCGGAGACGAATGTGTTGTCCAAAAATACCTTACCACCGGCTCTATCCAGAAGATGATCATATGAGTGCATACAATATATGTACGCATTTACCACCTATAATTGGACACATAAAATGAATTTGAATTCAAGACATTTTAGACAGTAATGTGTAAATAGTGGACTCAAACTATGTTGACTTACATCATCGGGCAGGAATCCATCATCACGTGTAAGACATGTCAACGTCATTAGATAATAAGGCGTCACCGATATCCACGAACTTGGAGTCTCTAGGTGCTGAAATTATTGATTCGATGGCAGCAAAATCTTCAGCGCTGCAGACATAGTCTGCGGCGATATATAAGTGCGCAAGATTAGTTAGGTGAAAAAGAATTTGAAAAAAGTGAAAGGACCATAATCAGAGCAAAATTAAGTACCTTCTGGGATAACCTTTCTGTTCGCTTTCTTTGGTTTACTATGTCGCGAATTTATTGTCCCTGTTAAAATCTGTGAGTCTAGAGTCTCTTCCATGGCTTCTTTTGGAGAGTCGACAAAATTATTTTTCATATTGTCTATGACCTACAAAAGGGTAACATTTGTCGTAACAAAATTTAAAGATTGTTGTAAGAGAACATGCCTAAAAAAAGACAATCACCTCCTTTGATTGTGAAAAACTCGACGAGTTTTCTGTCTCCATTGCATCAGAGGATATGTCGGTGGCTTCTTGTGAACCTTCGTCAATATCCATGTCTGGAAATATCGTCTCCATGAGCGTGACTACAAAAAAAGACCTGTTAGCATGTAATGAAAAGTCTATCTGCGTAATTAAAACATGACGGATGGACCAGACGAGGTCGGATTTGCCGAGCTGAGCTAGTTCAGCAACCAAACGGACGGTCACCCACTCACTCACCCTGCACGCGTCCTTTCTCTCTCAGTTATCGCTTTCCCCAATCCCACCACTCTCTTCTCCTTCCACGGCCCTGTGCCTACCGCCGGAGACTCCGGCGCCGCGCCGCCCACACCCCTTTCCTCGCCCCACGGCCTCCTCTCCCACGAACGGACCGCCCACCGCCGACAGTCTGGCGCCGCGCCGCCCACGCCCCCTTCCTAGCCCGCATGCCATTGGAGTTCCTCTAATTGTCAGTGTACTTTGAGTTGGCATTGTCAGTGTCATTTGAGCTCGTACGTCTGCATTCCGGCATATAATGTTAACAATCACATGGATAATAAACATTGCTGATCTACCTTGATTTCGGCATATTAAATAACCCAGGTTAAAGCCATACCGTGTGAGCTTTCTCCAACCATTGGAGTTCCTCTAATTGTGAGGGTACTTTGAGTTGGATAGGTCACTGCCAATGGTGTCTGTTCGTCATCGTCTGATGACATGAGTGTCTGTCTGCCAATTGCTCATGTATGAACATACCTGTTTGTGGGCGCGCTGAACCAATGGCGCATGATTGATTTGAATTTTCATTGCTTTCAACCACTGTTACATGTGCACACCAATTATGAATGCCATGTTCAAAACAATTTAACATGTGCACTGATATACGCAAAATTGTTCATACCATTTTTTCCTTTATCAAGTAGATGCCCTGGCAAGCGTGACATTTTACAAGTCACTGGAGGCAGTGCTCCTGGTAGGTACCCTTCACTGCACCAGGTAAAGTAAGTATTGCATGTAGTCCTTTTTGTTAGAATGATTCTTAACACATTTGGTACAACAGTTTAGGAGCGGGTGCAGTATATCACTAACTTTGGTCTTACCTACTCCCGACTTGCATCTAAATCAGCTAATACTGGCTGATACTAAAAGTTCTCAAATAAAGTGGTAAAGACACAAAATATTTCCGGGCGGGTGCTGAATAAATCATTTCATGTACTCTTTTTGTTAGAATGATCCTTCATCTAAAGATGAACATTTGCTACCCATGATCAAGGTCTATGGCAAGGAAGTAGAAGGGCTCTGAACTGTTGGTAGTTGTGACTATCAGTGAGCCCAATTAGTGCCCAGATAGTTCCTTTCAGATGGGCATTCATTCTCTCGACCGCACATCTTCAGTTTGAAATGAGCTTGCTTGCCGATAATTGCAGATGATGGAAAAAAATGAACTATTGTACTGAATAACTTTTACCTTCTTTACTTCGTTTGATATGCAGCCGGGTGGGTGCTGGTAGAGTTGATGAAAGGGACGGTGACCGAGGATTTCCTGTACTCTTTTTGTTAGAAAGATCCTTCATCTAAATATGAACATTTGATACCCGTGACCAACGTCTATGGCAAGGAACAAATGAAGTATCGTACTGAATGATTTTACCTTATTTACTTTGTTTGATAGCTGCAGGCTGCAGCCGGTCGGGTGCTGGTAGAGTTAACGAAACGGGCGGTGACTGATGATGCACCGGCGTCTGAGAAGAGGTGAAACTCGTGGCAGTGGCGCTGGTAGCTTTGCGTTAGCTGGTACTGTGAGAACAACGGGAGCGTGTAGCGAGGAATTTCAAAAAGTGTGTTGACATATTGTTAGCTATTCACGTGGCTAGAAAGTTTGTTTAGCTTTTGGGTGATTTGTTTTCCCTTGTGGAAGTGGTCAACGTGACTAAAAAGTTTGTTTAGCTATTTTTCGTGCGTTGCCGCAAAAACAGCCGTCCGAAGCTTCGACCTTTTGTTTTTCCTGCTCAACGCTATCAGAGGCAACGATAGGAGCTATCCAGGCAGAAAAAAAGATCATTAGCGCCTGCCTCCTTCCGTGCGGAAGGGAGGATTGGAGGATTTTGCTAATATACAGGCGGAAGAAAAAATCATTAGCGCGTGCCTTCCGTGCGGAAGAGAGATAGGGAGAAAAAGTGGGATTTCTTGTTAGCTGTTGTACGTAACGTGAGAAGAGGAGAGATAGAGAGAAAAACACGGTGGCTGATGTTTCTTGTTAGTTAGTTGTTGTACGTGAGGAGTGGATAAAGATAGAGAGAAAAATCACGGTTAGTTAGTTGTTTATCTTTTACGTGCATGTGCTGGTGTAGATACACGTTTGTTAGCTGCGGTGGCATTTGGTAGGTAAATATTATGGTGTGTGACACCAGGCATTCACCAAGCCACCTTTAATAGTAAAGATATCCCCTCCCCCTTCACTCCCCTCTCCCCTCCCCTAACTATCCCCCCTCCCTTCCCTTCCACATAGATCTAGGGTTTGGTGTCCATGGATTATAAAATTACTTCCATCAATCAAAAGGCACAAACCCATACTTAAGAACCAAAAAACATCGGCCCTCCTTCCTCCCGAATCTTCAGCGTCGAAGGGGAGAAGAACGGCAGGAGTTTTCGTCAACCCAAAGGGCCTGGAAGCAAAAATGGCCACCGCACCGAGCCCACCGCCACCACCATTGCCACTAACGCCTCCGCGCCCCCTTTCAAATCAAACACCCAAAGCCCAAACCCCCACGGCGCGCCGGCCCCGGGGGCGCCCTCCACAACGGCGGCGGCGGCGCCGCCGCCGCCCATGTCCAGCGGCCCGTCCCACATGGTTCTTTGCGTGCGCGCTGTCATCGGCGAGCTCCGCGCTTGCGGGCACCTCGCGGGCCTGGAGATCCCGGAGGCTGAGCTCACCAAAGCGGGCGCGTCCGCCCTGTTCGACGGCGTGCTCGCAAGCTTTCTCGCCGAGGCGCGGGTACCTGGCGCGCTTCCGTCGCTCCCGATGCCTGTTGTGCTCGGGGACGACAGCCCGGTGGACCTGCTCCGCTTGTACGTCGCCGTGCGCTCTCGCGGCGGATTTGCCGCTGTCACCTCCTGGGCGGTCATCGCTGAGGTGGTAGGCCTCGAATCGTCCGCGGACGCGGCGCTGAGGCTTGTGTACGCCAAGTATATGTCCCTCCTTGAACAGACCATCGGCAAGCCAGAAAAGCAAGCCGAGCTTGCCGGGAGCAGTGGCAGTGCAGCCCACCGCTCGAACGCGAAGAAGGACAAGTTCCTGTCGCCGCACAAGGACCACACGAGCGCTGGATCAGCCCATCTGAAGCGTAAGAGAGAGGGTCTTGTGCAGGTGCTTAACTGGGTCCGGCTTCTGGCGAAGAGCCCTGGTGAACATCTGATCGTGGGACAGAATCCTGGCAGCCAGTTCTCATTGGCGCTCATGCTCCGTGGCCACATGTTTGCAAATTTTAATTGCAGCAAATTGCCCTATGGGACTACCTCGCCGCAGGTAACTCCTTGCCACATAGTTTTGATATTTAGATGTGATAAATGATATGCTTGATTATATGATTGGTGTTCATTAAATTGTGGATCTAGATTCAGGATTGTTCATTCTTTTCTGTTTGTCTAATGATAGCTGAGAGTCATCATGGGGAATGCTAGATGTTGGACCATTTTAGAGCATTTTCACACTTCTTTTGCCACCACCATGCCAATCTACCTCAAGGAATATGAGATGCGTTTGCAAAGAACTGATTGTGGATGCTATGGCTTTATTCTTTGTAAATCTTACTAACTTTGATATGCTTATGCTTTTTATACCATCTAAGGAGTTAGAAAACAGAGTTCTGCTGAGCTTTTGTTTGCACATGTGTCTACTCCTGGTTCGTTTTAGCCATGTGACCCATCTGCTAAACAAAAAACACAACATTTTTCATCTATATATATCTAATTATCACAGCAACAGGGCGAAGCAATGGTAGCTATTTATTGAGATTTTTTTCAAAAGATTGTGCTTACATTTATGTAGAACTCTAGGGGGTCATTGTTTTAAATGTTGGATACCATTAGCGACAAATAAGCGATGTTGGGATTTGGCCGAAGGTCTTTTGATGGTGCAAAAATGGTATATCTTTGGTTAGGTCTTTATAGGTAATGCTTGCACTATTTACCTTCATTATGTTCTACATATTTATCCCCCCCCCCCCCCCCCCCCCCCCCTCTTTTTCCTGATTGATAACTCTTAGATAGATCTGTCAGACATTCTTTAAGTGATATAGCCTATATGCCTGTGTATGCCTGAGACGTAAACAAGAAAGAATGAACCAGTCTTCTAGTGGGTTTTTTACTAGCATCAAATTCATGTATGTTGGGTGGCTTGCTTGCTAATGAGCCTGCCCATCATTGTACTAAGTGGCTAGTCATGCTAGAAGACGGTGCATGTGGATTAATACTCCACCGTTTTAAAGGATTGTAATCCCACTACTTAATCAATAAAGCTCCTTGATATGCAAAACAAACTAGTATTTTCCCCATCCTACTTCCTGCTAGTGATATTTACCATTATTAGTGGCTCACATCTATTTGGTACCAGAGCGGTGAATTTAAGGCATTGCCTAAACGTTTCTCAGTACTAAGGCGCCCTAGGAAGAAGGTGCCAACCTTGCCTTAGTAGCCGTGTTCGACGTTATCGCAAGGTTGATGTGGTGCTCCCATAGCTCGAAAATGGCGACCCCCACATCCTTACACTGGTGCTCATTTCATCATTTCCACTCTAACAACCGCTAAACTTTCCAAATCAACTACTCTACCATGATACGAACACAAGGGAGGGGGGGGGGGGGGGACATGTTTGGTGAGGAAGAAGGCAAGGTCAATGAGGGAGAAGGTAGGCATGGGATGTTGCATTTTTCTATCGTGGGAAGAAAGAGGAAGATGAATCTGGTTGGTATGCTGAGGAAGAAGGGAGGGATTGCGTAAATTTGGTTACAAGAGGAATGAAATGGGTTATAGCATGGTTTTTGAGTTTGGTAGGCTGTGTTTTCTGACTGACCCACCTTTGATTATTTTCATTTAGCTTGAATATGTCCCACTTGATCTGTTCCTCCATTGTCTTAAGTGTAACCATACTGCCCCACCTTTAGTGCTTAAAAGGTGAATAATTATTTTCTGCCTTGGGTTGCCATAAAAATCATGATCGGGCCTACTCCCATGGTTTCTAATGTCGAATCTCCATTCGATAAGGTGAATCACCACAAAGATAAGATGGTGGCCACATGCACCTTTAACACATCTTCGAAGGCTACATGGAAAGAGTGGTTGCAAAGAGGAAATTGGAATAGAAAAGTTCACGTGATGTTGTGATCTGCATTCACTAATCACACTACCAACCTTGAGGCCTTGACAAGCGGACTTTTTCATTCCCAAATTTTTTTTGGAGGATGATAGAAATAAGATTCAGGAATTTTCAGTTATAGTAATATTGTTGCAAGTTTCATTCATACTAAAATCAAATATTGAAGTTTATACTGAAGATAATGGACTCAACAAGCATGAGATGAACAAGAAATATCAACAAGCTGGTTGAGAGCACTTAATTCGAACAATGGGAGGATTATTGAGTCACTGAACTACTAGTTGAGCTGCTACCCTAGTCTAGGGAAAACATTCCATTCTCAAAAAACTTACCTGGAGGATAGTGATATAAACAAAATTCGTGGATTTTATTTTTAATATTTTGGACCAAGTTGAATTCATACTTGTGTAAATGTTAAAACTCGAATCAAGTATGATGGAACCAACAACCATGACATGATAAAAATAATGACAAGCCAGTCGAGAACGCTTATTTGAAGGATGCGGGTTGAATCAAACATTTGTCCTATCTCCTTCTATATCTATTTTTCCATTTGAAATCCGAGACCACTTGTCAAATATGAAAATCAGGATGCAAATGAAAGTGAAACTACACTGAGTGGGCGCATTCCCATGCCTTGCTTGGCTAGGGTTTATATTGGCTAAAAATTCGGGTTAGTGAAAATTCATGTCACACAATTTTCTTCTCATTGAAGTTATAAAAAATGCGCGTAAGCGCTCGCTTAGATGCTGAGCGGGGGCAAAACGCCTAGCACTCAACTGCCCTTTGCGCTTTAATCCTTCGAAAAGGGAAAAGCAGAGGCAGAACGCTTAGTCAGCGCCAAACGCTTAATAGAACCTATATGGAACGTGCCCTCATAAGAAATAGAACCTTTATGGAACATGCCCTGTAAGAAAAAAATCTTTGGATATAATTGTTTTTGGTTTCCATTTAAAAAAATTGTTGATATTTTTTGATGAGTCCATGTGTCCTCGTCCACCTCTGCCTCCAACCTGAACACTTTGGGGAGATGAGTCATTGCTATTCACCGACTATTCACTAGCCGGAGCCATGGTGAGATGGCTTGACTAGGCGACTCAAAACCTTGCTAATGAAATTGTAGTTCAAGTCACTAAGATGAAATCTACTTTAATCTACATGCGCATCTTTTGCTCGATTGGATACGCGGTACATAGCTATATTAGCCTTGGACTAAGGACGCTTGCTCTTACACCTTTTGCTCGATTGAAGTGTATAATCATATGTTTAGGCTTCGGATGAATCATCGGTAGTAGTGATATGCGGTGAGTGGTCACCCCATTTCCGATTGCATCTAGGATCAAGTTCATTCTACCACTCTTTCCAAATCTAGAAAAAACACCATTAACTTCCAAGACCATTCACTGTGCATCATTTGGCTCTTAATCAAAGCGCTTCGTTTCCCCTAAACTATCATTTTTTTGTTTGATGTGGCATTTCTTTAAACATGTTAGATTGACATGGTAGTCGCATGCAACCCCATCAGCGTCCCAACGTTCTTATTCCTCTTGCTTAGAATGCCACAAGATACTTACCTTTCTACTTGAATGCCACAAAATACTTACCTTTCTTACTTGAATGCCATTTAAGACAAAATTAGTGATCTGGCTGAATGCCACAAAATGCTTAGCTTTCTTATTTGAATACCATGTAAGACAAAATTAGTGATCTGGCTAAAAGAACTGATGAAACAAAACTATCCGTTCAACTATCATAACTAGTTTGGTTGCATTGGTGTTTGTCGCCATGTTTGTGATCAAACCACTGATTTCGTCCTGCATTATAATTGACAAGTATGTTGAAGTGGCATCATAGGATAGAAGAGCAAAGATGTTGGACATTTGCATGGATGCACGCATGGTTTCCATGCAAGAAAAGCACATACACATGTACCACATCAACCAAACCATGGTGGTTTAGGCAAGTGGATTATTTGGATAGGATTTGGATTTGGAGTTTTTATTTAGGCTTGGTTAAGAGTTGGGTGTTAAAGGCATCATAGGTAGAAATGGGCTTGTGCTTTTATTATGTAACTATTTTAAAGGAAAGTAGTTACAAATGGCAAGGGCTATCAGCTTATTATCTGGTGGATCTTGTAGCACTTTGAGTTGGATTGTACCGGCCGCTCAAGACTCTAGACATATACACTAGGAAAGTCTTAATACAAGTTTTTTGCCATAGATACATTAGGAGAGGTGGGTTGTGATGATTAGTGGTTGCGACACAATCACTAACAGCTTAACCAGCGATCAACACTTAATATCTTAACAAAAACTCGACGAACATATTAAATTTTATGCGCCGACCAGTAAAACCAAAAGTCCGAACTGATGGAGGGGGTTGCGAAATCCACATATACTTCAACACCCCCTCTCATGTACGGCTCGGTAAGGCCTACACGTGGACAACAAGAGGGCACATAATTTTTGTTTCAATTATGAAAGCTGAGACTTTAACCCAAGACCTTTGCTCTGATACCATATTAAAGTTTCATGCACCAACAAGTACAAGGAAAAGTCCGAACCAATGGAGAAGATTGGGCAATCCACATATACTTCAACATAGCAAATTTATGTAATAACACTTAACCACCAGTAGACAACTTAATGCTTGACTTGTACTTGCTGGCTTGCTAGCCAGGATCCCGATAATATCCAAATGGCTTTCGTATAGTTTGAAATCGAAAAAACGGGTATCTGTTGTAACCATGGGTATGCCTGCAGAATACAGCATGTTTTTAAGTACTGGTGCAACATAGCTTTGTAGCATAAGGGCATGTACACTGCAGCGCCGCTTATCTGGGCGCTTACAAAAAAAACTTGATGATGCAGCATTTTGTGTCTGTCCTAGCGCCTCTATCTCTATCGCCAACGGACAACCCAGACGCTTACCGATTAAAGAAAATAGCCCAGATCGTACACAAGCGCCTGGCCCCAGAGTTTGCGGCGGCGCAAAGTATTTTCCTGGTGTCCGATGGGAATCTGGCCTAACCACCGGGAAATCAATCCTGGTGCCCTACTTGGCATAATCAAGCATGTCTTTGAAGTACCGGTGCAACATAGCTTTGTAGCATAATCCAGCATTTATCCCACACAAGTTGTGCTTACCAAATATGGTACATTTGCAGCTATGAACTCCAACATGCAGCACACTGAGGCAACCACACCATCTTAATTATTCACAGTTAGAGAATAGGCCAATAGTGGTTCACCAGCAATAACTCTAATTATTTGCTTTGCTTGGAAACTTGAACTGACACCAACTGTTCTTTTGGAGAAAATTTAGGGGCCCACCTACTATGGTTTAATTAGTATATGACCCTGACAGCAAAGTCAGATGAATGTTTTACATACTAGTATTGCAGTATCACTCATAGCATCCATGAAAGTTTCCTCCAGCCTCAGCCCCCCAAGCATAGTTCACCACCACTTTGTTCCACTAATTTGATTTGACTGAAACAGTTAACCAAGGTTCTGGGTTGAATCTCTGTGATGCTTATGGGCCTTCATGTTCGTCAGCTTGCTTACACATGCAGTGATGTGTTGACACACGCACTCTGAGTTGTTTCAGGCGTTCGACACTTTTAGTGCAGTTAGACTTGCATGGTCAAGATTATGTTTACTGTTAGCTACTCAACCATGCACCATGACTTGCATTGCTGGGTCTATAGCTCCCACATCTGAACTTGGTATTTATGGCATATTTACATGAAATGTCCCAACATGATTTACAACTGTATTGTTGTAGAGCCCTTTTCCTTTGCTAACAGAAGGTTGAGATATTGTTACACATTTGCATATTTTAAAAATGAAATTTAGTTGGGTTATTACTGTTATAGGCTTTCTATACACTTGTTATTAGTATGATACTATTATGCAAATAAATTGTATGCCTGTGAATGATCCTAAAGTTTAAACTTATCTTGCTACTGGTCATAAGATTAAGCTAGCACAACCAAAGTGTATGATCTATCTTTTTTCAAACTTCGTAGTCTGGGGTGGATTTTGTATTTATATTTCTTCAGCCATAAGATCCAGCCTAAATTCTTACTGACATTACCAGAGATCCTCTGTTATATTGTCCTTCCTGTAGTTGTAGGATGGCAAGGCTCAGTGATAAAGATTTTTTTGCTTTCCTATGCCACTTGATGCATGATGTCAACATGTTGTCATACAGCAGATGATACCACGTATTGACGTATAGGTCTTTTGGCTTATAAATACTCTCCTAGTTTGTTTGGCTGCCTAAACTTATCTATTCTGCTTAGAGACCACACATACGATCACGAGAACTTAAAATGTTTTTCATGCACTCTGAACTAACTTAGTTCTTCTCTTATGTGACAGTGAATATTAATTCCTCTTAAGGAGATACTCTGAAAATGTATTAAATATTACTCTTTATTTGTGCAGAGTGGAGTTACAAATGAGGAGCAGACACATTACGATGGATGGGATGATCAACTGTGTGCAGGTGGAAATAGTGACACCATTTTACATGCACGAGCTTGGCGTAGTGGTCTAGCAGATGTTCCAGATTGGGTGGGAAGACTCCATTACCTTATGACGAGTCGCATGTGTTGAGATTTCTGGGACAACCTCTTTTGCCTCCTGAAATTAATGAAGCCCTTGATGCTGATCGTATTGGCAAAGGTAGGCCAGACAAGTGCAGCTGTCAACTCCCAGGTTCCATTGCTTGTGTTAGATTTCATGTGACAGAGAAGAAGATCAAACTGAAGAACGAACTGGGCTCAGCATTTTATGCAATGGGGTTTGATCGGGTCGGTGAGGATGCAGCATTGACATGGAGAAAGGATGAAGAAAAGAAATTCAACGCCGTTATCCAAAATAATCTGCCATCATCCAAGTACAGCTTCTTTGAGGAAGTGTTTGCTGCCATGGGTTCCAAGGGAAGAAAATGCCTTGTGAGTTACTATCACAATGTTTTCCAGTTGCGACGAAGAGCATACCAGAATCGGCTCACTCCAAATGATGTCGATAGTGATGATGATTCACTCGAGCCTGCCTTTCTGCATCTTCGTCAAGGTGGTTGTCAGGGTAACTCCATGTCTGCTTCTTTCTTTGGAACTCAAAGGGGTTCTTAGGTTATGAGTGTCAATATGTTATTGGTAGCTCGGTGACTGCAGGTCAGCTTCTTTTTCTGTAGCTCAGAGGAGGGTTACATAGGTTGGTATTAATCAATTGGTTATTGGAGATGGTAAGTTAAGTTTAAGCGGTGGGGTTCTCATTGAGATTTTAATTATGTGAATAGCCCAGTGGCTCATTCCCTCCTGATGGACATGATCATTAATGCAGTTGTGTTGACATTTAGACCTTTACCTAGGTACTAGTTTTTCTATTGCCTGGTTTTGTATGTATGTTTCTCACTATGCCAACTTTATGGGGAGGGGCGTTTTGGCACCTAGGAGCATATGCTCCCGTTTTTTAAATGCGTTATGAAATAATAAAAAATCGAAAAAAATTAGCGCGTACATCTTGACAATATATGTGCCTGCCCATATGATCGTTTGATGGAAACCCGTCAATTTTTTATGTCGTGGGTAAAAAGGATAAAATTCGGTGCTAAAAAGGCTTTTCACAGGATTTTTTTTGTCTTTTTACACGGACTACAAAAATGTTGGTTTTTCACGTAACTTGTTGTGCGCATATAGAATGTTAAGATGTATGCGCCAACCGCCAAATCATTTCTCGGGGATTTGAGTTGATTATCTTGATTTTTCTTGTACTCCAAGATGATGAGGCGCCCTAGGCTCATTCTGTCCATGAGTCATCGTACTGCGATGCCTTGCACCTATGGGCCTCCATTATCCTCCATGGAAGTAACCGGGTGCCATGACATCGACAGTAGCCTCCAATTCCTCGTCGATCATACTGAACCTTGATATCTCGAAGTAGAGTCGGTTTAGCCGAGTGAAGAGGTTTTATCTCGTAAGCTAATATGTCAGAGTGATGCTCACCTACGCCCATATATGTCCTACAAGCTATAGGACATCCCAAATAAGTCCTCCTAAATCCCAAAGAAGTCCCAAAGAAATCCTCCTCGGTATGCTCGATCTCGCCTATGGTTGTGTATGATGATGATGATGTACCGTGGACTAGGAGACTCCTAGTTCTACCGCTCAGCAGCCCCCCATTCCCCCTTATATAGATGATGCAAATAAGGGTTACAATGTGTCGAGTCAGTTTAAAGATGGTTGAGATAACGCTAAACCCTAACTTAAGATAATCTAGAATCCACGTTTGATCTTAGCATGGCTTGTACTCCAAGATGATTCACTCACTAGGGTTCGAACCGTTGTGGTGGGCCTGTGTGTGCCGAGTTGGCTAGCTTTGCCCTTCGTGGGCCTACTCGGAACCTGTGGCAATAGTGGAACATGGGGTTCCCCTACTCCACCCAAGTGGCCCACCACGAAGATGGACAAGACCAAGCCCATTCAACATGGCAAGTTGGCCAGCTTGCTTGCCCTACGGTGACCCGCCAAGATCGGCATTAACGACGAAACGGCTAAGGACTCCAACCCAGGAGGACCCTCCGGTGTGTTACCCGGGAACCAAGCCCGAGACCCGCAAGGAGCCAAGCTCAGAGGCTAGTTTGACTCTTTGCACGCCCAGCCATGGAATGCTTGACTACTCTGTAGGATCAACACGCCATCGTCAGCTCAAGGAAAAGATCAAGGGAAGGCTTCGGCTCCAAGAAAGGAAAGAAAGAAGATCACGCCGAGGATGGCGTCACCAGGGGACACAGCCATGGTGGGGATGTCAGGCCCGACTGCCGTCCGCCAGCCATGTCCCTCCCAAAAGCAGGCGCGCTATTGAGATCCTACCAACCCACGACAGACGAAAGGTGAAGAAGAGGCCACGTGTTCCCGTCGTCCAATACCACCTTTTGGCTTTCCCGCCGAAACCAGGCATGAATCTCGCGTGACTGCCTGTGGCAGCCCTCTGACCTATAAAGGAAGGTCCAAGGCCACCAAAAGGAGGGACAGATCAGATCAAGCAACAAGCTAGAGTAGAGCTAGTCATCTCTAAGGTAGAGGAAGAGAGAGGTGATCTCCTCCGGGTGAGGATCTGCTCGTCTTCCTCCTCCAGACAACCACCTTCTGGGTCATCACCCGAGAACCAACTTGTAGCCACCCGAGAACCACTTTGTAGCCACACCATGATGAACTCATCAATCCAAACATGTAGGAGTAGGACTTTTAGCCTACGGAGGCATGAACCTGGGAAACTGCATGCGTCCCTGTTTTGCTCGTCAGAGCTTGCTCGACTAGGACGATCTCACTTCTCACCCGGAAGCCGACGTTCGTAAGCCTCCTTCGCGCCCGATGCCAAACCAACTAAAAGGGGGTATCTGCTACTCCGAGTGTTCATGCAGCGAGACACGACATCTGGCGTGCCAGGTAGGGGGTGCAAGCGCTTCGATCATCTGCTTCATTGTCTTCGACTTCTTCGTCTTCATCGAGATCTCAGTCGTTTTTGTCTCTCTCGTCAAGATCTGCTATTCCCTCGTCAAGACCAACATCATCTTCGACATCCTCGTGATCAAGGAAAGACCATATCGGGAACTTAGGAGGCCCTTGGTGGGCTAGCACCCTTCACGTCTCAGGACCGCCGGGGGTTGAACGACGCTCTGGTCGCGGCCCAGATGTTGCTCTCCTTTCCCCCGGGGTCAGTCAGCTGTGATCCGCGTGCGGGGGCATGGATCGCCAGCTTGACCAACTTAGTGGAATAGACCAACTTAGTGGACTAGGCCTACAAATGCCACGCTCCGACGAGTTCCGCAACCACTGCTTGCGACGTCTCCACAGACCTCCCCCCTCGCCGCGCGTGAAGTGCTACCACCAGATGGCCCTGACAACATCGAGCACCAGGAGCCACCCGACGTGGGAATTAGGCGGGGCGTGTGCCCCCGACATCATTCCCGGGACGACCCCGAAGGACAAGCGGAAGGGCACCAGGGTGCGTGCTGCACACCATACCTCTCCGAGATCTCCACTTACTAGAGCAAGAACCCGGCGAGACGCTCCACCACTACATATGGACAGCGGCGGACCTACAGCCTGCCGAGACGTGCTACTATACTCAGCTTAGCCATCCTGTACGGAGTAGTAGGGAAAAAAAGAACCTGGTCGATAGAAAACTGCTCAGCTTATCCATCCTGTACGTATTGGCAAGGAGAAAAAAAGAAGGTGCGTGCTAGGCGTCAGCCGGCTATAGCTACACCATTATGCTGCACTTTTCCTACGCGGTCAGCCCACCACCAGTCACTTTATCTGTACACGGACGTCCACTTCCTTTCACCCTACCCGGTCAGCCCACCATTAGTCACTTTATCTGTACACGGACGTCCACTTCCTTTGGCCTTTTTAGTAGATTGTCTTGTCCCCGTGGTGGAGCCCACCATTATGCTGCGCTTTTCCTCTCCATGCTGCTGGGCTGCATGCTTTCCTTGGTGGAGCCCACGACATGCATGCGTTCCATGGGGCTTCTGTAGTGCTGTTTGCTTCGCATATGGGGGTCCACCATACAATTTACTATATTATGTGTAAAATAAATCACCGATTCAACAAATAATGGCAAAGCAATAAGTTTCTGTCGTTTTTATGTAGCATTTTCAGAAAAATGCAAGATTATTTTGGAACATTTTACTCTGGATCGATAGAAACTTGCGACATGTAGCAAAAAATGTTGTAACATTTAAGACACATTAATGTAGTAAAAATCAACAACCTATGCAACAAATGCCCATTGATCGTATAAAAAAGTTGGAAAAGTAGTCATCATTTGCAACAAAAAAAACTCATCCAACATTTGTGCCCAACTCATCCAACATTACAGAAACACGTATGCAATATTGGAACAATATCTATGTAGCATACGCCCATAAATCATTGTAGAATTTTACACCATACTTACAGGACATAAATAATTTACACAAGTAGCAAATCGCAACACTGTATGCAACATTTTTATATGAGTCTAGAAAATGTTACGTCATGCAACAAAAGCTGTTGTAACATTTTGGACACGTCCATCTAGCGAAAACGAACAACACATGCAACAAATATTAATTTGGTTGTAGCAAACCCTATTAAAATGTGTCGCTCTTGCAACAAAAAAAAATCAACACCCATCCAAACTCTTTGTATCATACACCCAGAAAAATTGCAGCATTTTACTTGGGTATATATACAACAAAAATGATTAACGATTGTCGTAAATCAGAACACCGTATGCATCATGGTAAATCGACTAAACACTGATCTCCAAATTTTGATCAGGTTTACACAACAAAAAACACAAATACATGCAGCGTTGTAAGGAGGCAGCTAGCTAGCTAAGCAAAAGAGAGAGAGGAGAAAATGACAAAAAACACCACATTTGAACACGAAGCGTCAAAAAACCACCATCTTAGGTTTTTCGACACATAAATACCACTTTTAGGGCTATGTTGTGACGACGAGCACTAATTTGCCTGTTTAAGCGCGCTAACAGATTTTATGATAGTACACACCAACCCGTCAGGTCTACGTGGCAAAAAAAAATGAGCTCAACGCTATCTCTAAGCTAGGGCTGCTGACGTATGACACGAGCTAGGTACGCACGATGGAGGCGCCAGTCGCCGGTGGCCAGCCGCTGTCGGCGTGGGCGCGGCAGATTGCCAGGAGCCGGGAGGAGATGCTGGGCCTCCTCGCCGACTTCTCCGGCGACAGAGACGTCTCCTAACCTCCAACGGCGATGATGTAGCAGAAGACGCGTAGGTCTACACGATGGTGTGCTCCTGGCGCGTGAATGGGCGAGCGACGACGCCGAGGCGGTGATGTAGTCCCTTCTTCCCAGTCAACACCATCACACACCGACCACTAGTCTGCGTGAAAGTGCTTTCAACTTAAAGGAATTTCGCCGTCACCTTTTAGTCATCTTGAGTCAAATTCACAGTCGTCTCATCCTGGATAGTCTTCTACATGTCCGACAGCTATAGCACTCTGCCTCCTTCTGTATCTAGTCATCCGCACTTTGCCATGTGCACTGAACATCACAGAATATACGGCCATGTACTCTCCAAGCTTTCGACATTTCAGACTTTCCAACACTTTCTCAGATTCTCCATGGCTGACTCTTGTCCATCACATGACGTCAATCCCGTTAGAACAGTCACCAACTTGAATCCGATACTCGCCAATACTGTTTCAGCACCCCTTGCACTCATGTCCGACCACATGTCTGACCACATGTGCCCTGATCTGTCGCCGTGTCCCGTGCTTACCGCACGCCTCGCCGCTATTACCGCGTCGAGCATCCGCAATCTTGGCCAAGATTTACTGGGTCGCGCACCCACATCACCTCAGGCCCCACTGCGGATAACCACCAGTCATACCTGACCGGTGCCGAGTTCCACGTATCTCTCGAACCCTGACGTCCAGTCCGACCAACGTGCTTCTCGCCTTCCTGCTGAGTAGGCTTCGACTCTCTGCATGCTTACGCCGTAGCCCCTCCATCAGCCGAGTGGAATCTTCCGCTAGAGACTCCAGCTCCACCTTCAACATGACTCCATGGTAGATGATCAGTCCACCCCACGACCCGTCGACCTCAGGATCTCATATGCGTGCCATCTTGAATCAACCCCGCGTCATCGCATGTCGAAGCACGCATAACTATGCGCCGCGTGTTGCCATACCACAGAATTCGGACACCATCAGCCCTCACGCTCCTACGTCGTTGTCGCCGATCTTCACCGCCTTCTGTCCGACCGACCACTTGTCGATCTGTCAGATTGTCGAGTCCGACCCAGCCGAACGTATCCGACTGCACGACACACTCCAGACTCCACGAGCCTTATACACATGCCGCCCCCTTGCCGCATCCGTCCATCTTGATCAACTTGGCACCATGATACACCATCAAGCATACAATACTTCCTGTAACAAAACAGATCAAAATTCCTTTTGACCAAATCAGCCAATTTCTGTCAATCTTCCCATGAACCTGCGACCCCTCGTCTTTCTTCCGTGCGTCGCTTCCATCCAAACCACAAACTGTGTACTGAGCAAAGAAACCAAAAGAAATATTCTCGCAAGGCACTTCCATGTGTACGTATAACTCACGCGCACTCCCGAAGTTCCCTTCAATTTCTGTTTTTTCTTCATACTCCCGATGGAAAGCATACTTGACGACTTTTTTTTTCTTTCCTAACAAATCTCACATGCAGGTGCATGTATACGGCTGCACAATGCAAACGCTGCTGCCACCGTGGGCCTTGGCCCACACGAGCACGTCCACGCGCTCCTTGCAGCGCACATCCGACTCGAACACGCGCACCTGCTCCACAGATCGAAAACGATCTGCCGCCGCCGTATTTGCGTCGATCCAATCTGCCGCACCTTGTGCACACCGCTTTGATGCGGGTAGGTCCCGATTTTCACGGATTTGTGCGGAGGGAAAGATGAACACGAAGAACACACGAAGAACGATGAACACAAAGAGGGGAAATCAAACACACAAGGGTAAATAGCAAGTAGCAACCCGGCAAGAATCGATTGGTAACAAATCCCGAGGGCAGCCCCCAATCCTCCTCTCCCAAGCACACCTTACTATTAGGATTGTTTGTCCAATTGGTCAATCCAACCAATCCAACCTAGCCACCTAAAGATGGAAGATTAGCAAGTAATCGCAACTACAAGCGGAGCCTTGGTATCCACGCAGGGATCTTCTCCTCAAGAGGAGGCCCTGGTTCATCTCCACATGTGGAGGTCTTGATTCATCTCCATAGGAGGAAAGAGACACTTTGAGAAGAAGGAGCAAGGCTCTACTTTAGTTCCCAAATCATAGTCTAACCCTAACCCTAGGCTGAGGAGGAGTATTTATAGTCCAAGAGGCGAAGGGGTAAGTTGTGGGCCGTTACATGGGCTTCAGCCCGAATCTTCCCAGGTCCAGCGGTAGTACCGCTACGCCAGCGGTAGTACCGCTGGGATTAATTGCACTCGCTGGCGGTAGTACGGAGCGGTATCGGGAGGTACCGTAGGGGTATCCAGTGGCGTTTTCGGGCGTGCCGGTACCTCCAGCGGTACCTCTGGCGGTAGTACCGTGATCTGGGTTCGGCGGTAGTACCGCTGTGTAAGCGGTAGTACCGCTGCCTGGAGTTCTGCGCAGGTCTTCCTCTTCAGCGGTAGCACGGCTGCCTGGGACCTGGCGGTAGTACCGCTGTGCTGATGCTTCGTCTTCTTCATCTTCTTCTCGACTCGTCTCTTGGCCATCTTCTGCACTTGCTTCTTGATCTTCTGGTGGTTGTTCCTGAGTATGCACAACGTATCCGAATGAAGTAGCAACCCATTCAAAGGAGTGTCGAGATCACACATAGATAGGAGCGAATTCACCTTATCATGGAGAGCTTTGATTCTTGCTCTTGTCATTGGGCCACTTGTTGTAGGAGACGTAGGTCGGGCTACATCACGCTTCCGACTGCTTCTTCGTGTTGCTGAATCAATCCGCTACCGCCGATAGAACCCATGACGTTGCAGCTTTCAATCTCCCAAATCTTCTAGCTTTCTCGGTAGTTCTCTTGACAAACTCGTCGGGCAACATCACCGTGCATCAGCTAGACTCGGTGCAAAGCTAATCATGATCCAATCTGCCGCAACAAAGATTCTTCCGCTACACATCCTCTATCCTCTAGATCAATGATCCGTGACCTTCGAACTTTGCTCTGATACCAATTGTTACCGCCGTAGATGTATAATTGATCTACCGAGAACCAAGCAATCACAGCACGATGACGACACCTTGATATACACATCCTCTATTCCATTGGTACCGCAACCTTGGCCGCCCTAGGCGCCGGCACAAGCCGCCGGCTCTCCCTGCGTGCCTGTTACTATCTAGTCGTCATAGGTTACACGTGTGGTGCTCCCCTCCTTATATGGGAGGCCTAGGCTATAAGAGGTCGACTCGAACACTACTCGTACCTATCCACACCTAATAAAACTCCAAGTCCAAACGTAACCCAACTCATACACAATATTCGACACAAACACAACAGACACACTAGACGAACTGTGGAAGGTAGCAAACAAGTGTGCACTAGCCGAGGAGATCGACGCGCTTCCCGGGGAATGGCTCCCCGCGAAGGCTTGTTAAAACAATATCAAGACATGTCCGGCGTGAATAAAGCTCGGTGGGAAATCCTCTAGAAGGATTCATGATGGAAAGACTGTTGCAAACATCCATGAACTCTTTGAGCAATAAAGATAAATTATTCTCGAACTAGTACATGAGTTGTTTCATATCTAGCAGTGCATTCACGGGTTTAGGGTTCACGCTCCTTGGTATGTCACTTGACCGTTGGAAGGGCACTCGATGGTGGCGAAGGGCCTAACACAACTCGCGGGAACGCACATACGTAGGGTGAGCAACTCTCAGGGACTGGTGAGGCCTGTGGACGCATTCCTGATACGTCAAGGGGCACACAGGTTGGCTTACGCTCCCCAGGAAGTCTTCCGGAACGCGGAGACACTAAAACATACAAAGGGCGTGAAACACCCCTAACCCGGGAAGTAGGATGGCATGAAAAACGTTACATGGCATTTGGGGCATGAGGTGCAATTATTTCCGGCGACGAGAGCCCCTAAGTGTCACCGGAAGCCGACGTTCGTAAGGCTCCTTCGCGCCCCATGCCAAACAAACTAAAACGGGGTATCCGTTACTCCCGGTTTCCGTGCAGCGAGACACGACAGAACCCATGACCTCATCAGTAGCCACCGAGTCCCTCATGATCGTGGAGTGCCTTGTTTTGGTTGGGTATGCTCAATGCATACAACTTACCCCACCTTGGTCCTAAAGGACCGAGTCAGGGCTACGCCCATTGGGTGCGCTGATCACACGCCAAGTGGAAGGAACACATACCTACAAGATGCCATGCAAGGACTTCGGGTGCTCGAGAGCTTCGGGGCCTCGCTCGATGACTTGCTCGAACATCAGCTTCGCCGTGTCATGATCCTCCTCGCCGGAAGCCAAGAAGCCCTTCACGGCGCCCTCCAGGACGCCGATCGAAGATGATGGGCGGCTAAGGGAAGAAGAAGCCATGGGCGCCCGTCCATGCCTTTCTTCTGTGGCTATGGGAGAGGAAGAGGCTAAAGGCGGCAAAGGCATCATTTACGCCCTGCATCAAATGCAACATGGCGTCAACATCTACCATTGAAGAACCTACGATGAAAACAAACGAGCTTACCATGTCTTGGTCACTGGCTCCTTCCTCATCCAGGCCGGAGAGCATAGGGGATGGTTGAGCACCATACCCACTTCCCTCATCCAAGGTGACGAGCGTGTGTCACTCTCCTTGCCCCTGTGCTTGGCCACTCCGTGGCAGCGGCAAGGGAACCCTCATTCTGAGGGGCCGAGCTATCGACAACTACGAGCTCGGTTGTCGCGGTCGGGAAGCACAGAGTGTCCCTTCTCCGGCTCCGTGGCAAGGGCGCCCGGCCCCCTCTTCTTTGATCCCTCATTCAGAGGGTCCGAGCTATCGCAGTTGCGTGCTCAGCTAACGCAGTCAGGTGGTGGCACCAGAGTACGTCCCTCCAGCCGACTCAGGTGGCGAGGTAGACCTCCAGCCGACTCAGGTGGCGAGGTAGCTGTCAACCTCAGTAATGGAGCTTATGACTAGGAAGTAGGCAGTGAAATATTCCTATGTAGGTCGCCAACGAGTATTCCTATGTAGATCGCCAACGATCGCTCCAATCTACGAAGAAAAGGTCGAGGATCCAATGTGAGCAAAATCTTGTCGAATTTGCACCAGCAGACCAGTTTCGGTTTACGCAAATCTGGCAACCAAATTATTTGACTATAGGCTTAAAAAAGGAACTGCCAGGTCCAAAATTTCATCATCTAATATGTTGCCCTTAACATAAGCACCGCAATTTGGTAAGTACAAGATAAGCAAACAGAAGCAAACCATCCACAGCATGACGTTAAGCGAGAAGCTGCCTTTTTTTTTCTTTCAACGAAACCATAAATCTACAATGACTGAAGGTTACAAATGTACGCGATGCTGTGAATTCAATTAGTCAATTGAAGGAAACAACATTGGACAGATACAAGTACACTTAATTACATCACATCCAAAGTTCTATTTTCCAGATTTTGAATATTATTTTGATTGCATTTTTTATAGATTGTGGTAACGACTAAGGGTCTGGTTTGCCCACTATATCCTCATCGCCTGAGTCATCTTCGTCTTCGCTAAGCTCTTCTTCATCACTGGACTTATCTTCTGGCGTTATGCCAGCATCCTCTGGTTTCGCATACTTTTCACAAAATTCTGCAGAAAGAAGTTAGCGTCTAAATAACATGTACGGAAACACAGCAAAGAACATGAGTACTTGACCAACAAAAAATAGTGCTAGAAAAAATATATACAGAAAATAAAACCCACGTCTCTATATATTCATACGGAAATATATGTAATACTTTATCGGTTTGATAGTAAGGAAGTGTTGTGAGTACCCTGTATCCACACAAGCCTATATTACAAGATCTAGGTTTTTTTGTGCATAATCTAGCGCTTCTCATGACAACAAAAACCCATTAAAAAAGTTAGTAGAAGTTCTAGCATGAGAAAATCATCCCCATGCAGCCTTTTTCACCACACAATCTGAAATCTCACGATCTGCTGATTTAAGCAGCACATAGCTTGTATGAGTAGTTTAGGCGAGTTATCATAGTTTCACCTGCCCTTTCTGAAGTGCATGTAAAGCACGCCTAGGTGAAACACGGACAACAGTGCAAGTTGAACGTTTCCACATAAATAAATATATTAAAGAACATATCATAAATTTGACATTTACAGTTGACAAGTACCTTATATTTCACGAGAGCAAACATACATGAAGTACATGTTTGTCTACCTTAATGTTCTTCACATCGTACAACTTAAATTATGTGGACGCAAAAATACAAGTACATGAACGTCAAATTCGCCTCCTAAGCGGCTCTAGTGCCTAACCTGCCGACTATGCATTTCAGTTTATGTTCAAATTCCTTGGCCATAACAAAATTAAATCGAACTTCAGGACTAAAAATAAATAAAGGCGTATGATGCCAAATAAGACTCATGCATCCTTTCAAAATAATTCAAAGTACATAACAAGGCAGCTATTAATTGGGTTCTGAATCATCGGCGTGCATTACTAGTTCACTACTAACTATTCAAGAAACTTATTCCATGTATGTTACTAGATTAGCAACTGGAAGAACAAGCAGTACTGGAAGCATCAGGATAAAAGAACTAAATAATCATCTAGATCTTCAGCACGTACACAGAACCACAGACAGATATATACTTCCCACGGTCCAGAATACAAGGCGTATAAATTTAGTCAAAAGTTGCTTTGTAAGTTTGATTAAGTCTATAGACAAAGATATGAACATCTACGATGCCAAATCCATATCAATAGATCCACCATAAAATATTTTTGTAGTGTATTTATTCAAAATTGTAGATGTTGATATTTTCTTCTATATTTTTTTGTCAAACTTAAATAGCTTTAACTTTTGACTACATTTAATATGCCTCAAATCTTGGAGCGGAGGCAGTATTACTGAGCAGGTCTGAGAAGTTATGCATGTAAAAAGAGGAAATGCCTAAACATCAAGCAGAAAAGGACTAGAAAGCTCAAATAAAGTGGTAAACTGGCAATTCCCTCAAAAACTCGAGTTGCAGAATACAAAAGTTCGGTGTTACTGCATGTTTGTTGATACAGGTGCACAATGAGTTAAGAACTATGCCGCAGAACTGTAACATTTAATCGGCAAAATAAAACAAATTGCCAGTTTATACTTATCCAGATATACTGATATAGTGCGTGTTTCCTTGGCAGACAGGATGGAGTTCATACTTATCCAGATATACTGATATAGTGCGTGCAGATGTATTGATATTCTGTAATAGTTTGCTTCTATGTCTTTGTTTACGGAGCTTAACAGAACAAGCATACCAAGGAAGAGCGTATGTTCTATATACTGATACATGATTACCTTAGATTGCATGCCATAAAAACAAAGACAGTAAAATAAAATAAAATGTGTGCTGTTCTTGCAAGGTTGCATGGCATATGAAAGGCATGGATCGGTAGCAAAATGCTGCGGGCAAGAATTAGATAATGAGACTCTAGGGTAGATATGAAAAACAATTAGTGGATAATGTCGAACCAAATCACCTTTCACTTTTTGTTCGTAAGCAGGGCGATCCCGCATCATAAGCGCAGCAGCCTCTCCATTCAATGGATCAGACGGATTTGGGTACAACAGAAGTTGTGGAAGGAAGACTTCGAACACATTTACTAGATCTACAAGAATTCCAAAAATAAATAAGATGATATGGAACCTATATCAGTGAGTTTTCAGTTGCTCATACGAATAGTACGCAGCAAGTGCTCACCAAACATTGGGCTCCACGTCTGGTTGATAACATCCAAGCAGACCGAACCAGACCTACAATTTGCAGGCAAACCAAAAGTATGTCAGACCGGTGAGAATATCATCGCCACGATAAAATATAAACGATGGTAAAAGTGCTCACATTTCATCCACATTCGGGTGATAAATCTTATTAATGAAACCAATTGACGGGGATTTGTAAGGATATGCATCAGGCAATTCTACTCTAACCTTCCAGACACCACCTTGATAAATACCTAGCAAATTTAGAACAGATGCACAATTGGTTAGAATATATAGCTGCTCTTCCATACAGCTGAAAAATATTCTAAAGTTCACCGAAACTAGAACATGCTCCAGGGCAACTGAACCAGCGAGCACTTATCCGCAAAAGCAACCTAAATCTTGAGCTAAACGACTAAATTGCTAAAGAATGGCATACGATCAACGGGGGTAATTCACAATTTCCGTCAGTGTTGCTTTTCCCTACATCTTAACTATCTAGATCAGAAATCGGGAGCATAAACGCGGATCATGAGACCAAGAGACAGGATTGAAACCGGATTTTGCGCAAGGATCGTACTTTCAGTGGGGCCCCGGAATTCCACGAAGAATTCCTGCATCCCATCGTTCACCATCTCCACCTTGTAGTCGCTCATCATCCTGCAACAACAGCCCAACAAGAAACACCCCCCCAGGAAATTCCAGATTAAAACCGAGCCGCCAAGAAAGGAATCAATTACTCGCATCAGAAAACAATCTCCAAGATCCTCACAGCTTCATGAGGTCCATCTCCCGGCGCTTGCTTGGAGAGGACATCTTGGGGGCGGAAAAGAAGAAATCTTTCCTTCCTCCTCCGGAGACGAGTTTCTTTGGGATAAGGGAGGAGGCCGAGAAAAGAAAAGCAGAAAGAGATTGAGCTACTTGTGACGGTGCGTGTGTCGTCCTCCTTCCCTGCACCTACGTGAGATTTTATTTATTTTTGTTGCTGCCGCAGGGCGAGACAAGCAAAAGGAGGAAAGTAAAAGAACGGAGCCCCTCCAAGGCCCATCCGTTAGTTGGGGTCCAACGGAGCCCTTCCAAACCCATACTTCCATCCAGACAAAAAAAATTAGGACGCGTTTGGTAGCCTGTAACACCTCCAAACAGTCCCGCCACCGTAAAAGTGCACTGTTTGGTTGGTCGCAGCAGGCCCGCGTTGTGACTCGCACGCTAATTGATGCAACGCTGAGCCAGACCCAGCAGGCACACTCGAATCCGTGGAGCCAGCTCCCAGCGCTGCAAAAATCGAGGACAACGTGTGAGCGGGCGGGGCGCAGGAGATGGCGGGAGATGCCGAATTTCCGGCTCGGTTTCGCACCCCACATACTCTCACCTCCTTCTCTTTCGGTCACCGCCCGCCATAGAGGACCAAAAATTCCCCACACCGGATCTTCACCGGTGGCTCGTTTCATTCCTCTCCGCCACCGTATCCGCGACATCGTCTCTCCGGCAGGCAGGAGGAGCTCGAGAGCGTGGCCCTGGTCTTCCGCAGCAGCTCATCTCCCCTTTCTCCGGCATCGGATCTGCGCCGTCGTCCGCACGGCCAGCAGGAGGAGTTCTACTCCGGCTACTCTCCATCTGCTCTAATGGCGAATGTAAGCCAATTCGTCTATCCTAACCGGCAGTGGGTTTAGTTCAACGACATCTGGTACTAATGGTAGATCTGTACAATTAGGACGACGGTTTGGCTCTGATCAGGCAGACAGCTGCTCTCATAGCTGTCGTTCAGGCATGGATCATACTGATTCGCAAGATCGTAGTTAGGCGCAATGCGTATCCTTTGGTCCACTATGGTCCTATGTTCACCCGGGATCAAGAGAGGATAGCTAATCTGAACTAGATCTACAACGCAAACGATGTCGAGCCTATGCAAATGCTTCGGATGGTAGATCCCCCTTCTATGAACTAGTCAAAAGGTTCAGAGATGGTGGCCTGTTCCAGGATAGCATCCACACATCTGTGGAAGAGCAAGTTTGCATGTTTCTACATGTTGTGGGTCATAATCAGAGGTTTAGAGTGATCCACAGCATATTTAGAAGGTCATGTGAGACTATCTCCCGTTATTTCAAACAAGTCTTGTTTGCTATTGGAGAGCTCAGACATGAGATGATAAAGCCACCAAAAGCTCAAACACCATCTAAGATGAGCACCGGCTTCTGATGGTTTCCATGTTTCAAGGTGAGCATTACAATCTATTTTCTGATTACAGCACACGCCTGTTTGTTCATCTCATGACAGGATTGTATTGGCGCCATCGATGGTACTCATGTCACTGCTAGAGTGTTGATGTCACAATCTGCAGCATACAGAGGAAGGAAACATTACACAAGCTAGAATGTCCTTGCTGCTGTTGATTTCGACATAAAGTTCACATATGTATTAGCTGGTTGGGAGGGATCAGCACATGATGCGACCATTCTAGTTGATAGCATGTCTAGACCTGATGGGATCAGCATGCCTGAAGGTAAGTTCTACCTTGGAGATTTTGGATATGCATGTCGGCCTGGAATTATGCCGCCCTTCGGAAAGACTAGGTACCATCTAAACAAGTTTAGTTCAAGGAATAGTCCGCAGAATGCCAAGGAATTGTTCAATCTCTGACAATCTAGCCTTAGAGTGACCATAGAAAGAGCATTTGCTGCATTGAAAAACAGATTCAAAATCCTTGACCAGAAGCCATTCCACCCTTTCGAGACCCAAGTAAAGCTAGTTCTTGCCTATTGCATTCTTTACAATTCGATCTTAGGGTGGGGGATTGATGAACATTTCTCGTCTGAGGAAGATGTGACGCCTGACGACCAAGAGCCGGGCGGCTATGGTGTCCCCCTTGGAGATAGTGAAGCTTGGAAGGCCAAAAGGATGGAGTGGGCTCAGGCAATGTGGGATGACAGAGGTGCCGCCAAGATATGACCTTCAACAAAGCGAGAAGGAGCTGATGAACTGATTCCCCAACCCCTTGATCATCCTTGCCGAACCTTTTTTAATTACCACTGGACTGTAATGCTATTTGATGAACCGTCATTCGTAGTAGCTAAGGATGTACTGATGAACTGCCATTCGTAGTAGCTAGGACTGGATGAACTGCTATTTCGATCTATGTAGTATGGTAAGCTCACCACAAGCGACAAGGGGTGAGCACAATCGAGGTCAGGACGCAACCAAACACCTCACTTTGCATCCCTGCTTCCTATTATGCGACGCTGCAGCCTACCAAACGATATGCACAAGTATGTGCTAGCGATGCGATGCAGACTGCCAAACGGCGTGCAGAACATGGCCCAGTGGTTGGTCATGCTAGACCAGGCCCTGCGCAGCCTAATCTGGTGGGGCGCAAGCGGGGCTGCAGGCTACCAAACGCGCCCTTAGTTTTAGAGCATCTCCATCCGCACTCATGCACCCTAAACACCTAATTCTATTAGGGTGTCGGACGCGAAAAACGGCACCCCAAGTGTCCTTTTGGCCTAGATTGTCGTTTCGGTATTTTAGTATGTTGATGTGATCAAACCTAAAACGGATAAATTCATCTTTGTAGTGTATCTAATATATCAGTTGGATACATTTCTCACGACAAAGGCAAATTTGTTGTTGGAACGTACCTTGCTCAAGAAATAGTTTCTTGCCAAGGGTATAAGTGGGAAGAAAAGTAGAGCAAGACGGAGTTAATGAACTCACTCTCCGGACATCGAGTGGCGCAACGGAAACAGTTCCGGTATCGTCCTCCGCAACTGGAAGGAAGTTTATGATAAAGATCATGATGCTCTAAGCTCGTACTAAAAGATCGTAAGCATACGAGAATGTGTTCCGCACTGTGTGGTACGACAATCTTGTTATGAAGTTCATGTTAATGGAACAGGACAAACCTACGAACTACGTAGAAGCGATGGTAGACCTAAGTCCGAGAAATGGCTATGAGCCATATATGATCCGAGATAAAATCCATGTGCAATTACCAAATAATGACTTGGGAAGATCTTCTTGATGGCATCCAGGCCGTTAAAAGAATATGGAATTTTATGAGAAAATAGACACTAATAAAGATCGATTTGTCGCAAAACAGTTTCGACAGATTCAAAAGGTTGACCACAACGAGATTCTGTCTCAAGTGGCGAAGCCTGAGTCTATTTAGGGTCGTTTAGCAATTACTATATTTTCAAATTGAGAAATTGATAGATGGATAAGGAAACCATGTTTCTTGATCCTAAGGATGCTAAACATGTATGCAAACTTCAGTTGTCCATTCATGGGCTGAAGCAAGCATATCAGAGCTGGAATCTTCAATTTGATAATGTGATCAAAGGATTTTGGAGTCGTCCAAAATAATTGAAGAAACCTGCATTTATAAAGAAGTGAGTGGGAGCTAAGTAGCTTTTCTTGATCTTATATGTGAATGGCATATTTGAGTGGGAGCTAAAAGAAATTCCTGGTCTTGTATACGGATGGCGTATTTAAGTGGGAGCTAAGTGTCATTCCTGATTTTATATGTGATGACATATTAAGAATGATACAGAACCTCTAGTAAAGTATAAATAATTATTTAAGTGATTAAATTTTCTATGAGTGAAGTTAAGAGTATTAGGCATCAGGTCTATATTTTGTATAGATCAAAAGGGGCTTAATAACATTAGGTCGAATATTTTCCTGGGTTAAGATTCTGAAGTGTTTCAGAATAGAACAAGCAAAGAAAAGGTTCTTACTTGTATGACTAGATAAAATATTAAGATTATCTTGGCATTTCAGCGATAGTTATTGAAAGAAAAAGATGTCTGACATCCTCTATGTCTCAGCCATAGATTCTATCATACTGAAAGCTCGACTTGGTGTGACCCAAGTTCTTGGTTGAAGAACGGGTTCTAGAGTGATCCCTAGGTGAACAAACGTTAAGGATATCCTTCAGTGTCTAAAGGGAACTGAGGATATGTTTTCTGATATGGGGTAAGAGTGAAAAGACAACTTGCCGTAAAAGGGTTACGATGATGCAAGTTATGACACTGACTCATACGACTAGAAATCTCATACAGGAGAAGTCCTTTGTTTTGAAAAAAGACAGGGTTAGCTTGTGAAGTCGCATATGAATGCACTATCGCATAATCTACATATGTATAGGAATATATGGCTACTTCAGAAGTAGCAAGTGTGATTGAACTGAGCAGTTTTTCCGAGCATGCGTGGTTCCCCTTAATAGATCTCTTAGACTTTTAAGGTCCATGCTACGCGAAGTTTCGAGTCTCACTCCATCGCCAAACATATATTTCACCATTATCATAAGGTACGCGATGATGTCAAACTAGGTGACATAGAAGCGTTGCAAAGTACATACAGATCTCAATGTGGGAGATCTGTTAACTAAATTCCTCTTCCACGAGACAAGCATGCACCAAATTGCTATAGGTGTTAAGCTTTTACCAAATTGTAAACTAGATTAAATTGTACTCTAGTGCAAGTGGGAGACTGAAGGAGATATGCCCTAGAGGCAATTAATAAAGATATTTTATTTGACATATCTCGATTGTTCATAATATGTTTTATACCATGCTATAATTGTATTAAGCGGAAACATTAATACACGTATGGTATGTAAACAAGCAGGTCCCTAGTATCCTCTTTACTAGTCCATTGAGATCAACAGATGATCAAGGCTTCCTGATCATGGACTTGGACGTCAATTGATAATGGAGTCGTATCATTAGGTGAATGATATGATGGACGCACACCCAATATATATAGGACATAGTACTCACGCCTTCGACCGTGAGATCATATTTAACTGCTATTTTTGGAAGGTACTTTGATTGCATCAAACGTCACTCCTTACATAGGGTGACAATAAAGGTGTCCCTCTCGGGTATCCGAAGGAAATATGTTGAGGCGTATGATTAAGAGCGGGATTTGCCAATCCGTATAGCAGGATAGATACTCTGTGCCCACTCGGTGAGATTACATCAATGAGCTTGCAATTATGTGACTAGGTCACGAGGATGTAATATCACAGACGAGTAAATAATAGTATTGTCGGTAACGAGATCGAGCTAGGTATCGCGATTCCTGAGATCGAGTCTCGGACAAGACTAAGTATCGCCAGGCAAGAGGTCTGAGACTTGACGTCTAAGGTTCAAACGACAAAGATATTCGTGGACGCACAGGGGCTATCATGGGTATCCACGCCCCACTGTTAGTCATTGATCGGAGAACGGGTCTCGATCATGTCTGGAGTGATCCCGAACCGTAGGGTGGCACACTTAAGGATAGGCGACGTTTATTTAGATTGGACGCATAAGAGAAAATAGAGAGAAGAACACCAGAAGCGTTATGGGACATATCCGACGGAGTTTGAGGGTCGACAAAATGGTTTTCGGAGCCAAAATAAATTAGATAATATGTATTTAATAATAATTAGTGTAATTAATAGTTAAATATATTTTATTTTAATTGATTTCGAATTTTTAAAGGCAGCCCACCTTAAATGGGACTTCCCATGGGAAAGAAGGCCCACAAGGGGGAACCCCTTGGTGCGAATTGGGAGGGGCTGTCCTAGGTGGGCTCCTTGGAGCCCACCTAGGGGTTGGCGCACCCCTTGGTGCGGTTTGCCATGTGGGACTAGTGGGGTTTAGTCCCACATGGCTTAGCCACCAAGGGTGACACCCCTCCTCCTCCTTTATAAAGGGATGCCCCCATGCCTTGGAAAATTGCACCATCCTCTTTCTTTCTCTCATTCGTTTAAGTTGTGGCTCCGCAATTGGGTCTACGCACGGGTTGAGAGAGTTCTCTCCACCATACGCACACGGCCGTGCTGCTGGGTCCAAGTCTTCTGCTTTCGGTGTTTTGCTGGATCGGAGCCCGGAGGTCGTCGTCTACACCGTACGTGTGTAGAGCTACGAGGTGCTGCACTTGCCGCACTTGGAGAGGTTCGTCTACACGACCTTGAGGTCGGCGCCGCCATCGTCTTTGCTGCCCGTCTTCATCACGCGTCGTCATCGAAACAGATCTTTTGATCGTCGACGCTTACGGTCTACAAGGGTATGTATACCGTTCCCTCCGTTACTTTATATCTGCATAGTAATAGATTCTGGCTAGTTAAGGTTATCGTTGTTAGGAAATTTTTTGTTTAATGCATACGATCCCCTTCACGCCACCCCCCGCCGCGCAGTTCGCCGCCACGCAGCTCGCCGCCGTGCCGGATGAAAGGACAAGGATGTCGCCTGGAGGGGGGGGCGTGAATAGGCGATTAAAACTTTTTCGGATTAGGCTTGATAATTGCGGAATAAAACTAGGTGTTTAAATTAACAAGCCAACAACCTAAATAAACTAGGCTCTCCTATGTGCACCAACAACTTATGCTAAGAAAGACAAGCAACAAGGTGATAGCAATATAGAATACTTCAACCACGAAGGCTATCACAATGTAAAGTGCATAAGTAAAGAGCTCGGGTATAGAAATAACTGAGGCACGTGGAGACGAGGATGTATTCTCGAGTTCCTCCTTTTTAGGGGAGTACGTCTCGTTGGAGAGGTGTGAACCAACACAATGGTTCAACAATCACAAAGGTTTCACCTTCTTCTCCGATGAACTGCACCACAAAGGTTTGGTTCACCTTCCACTATCAGAATCCTTCGGGGCGGAAATCCGGAGCCTTTCAACAACGATCCGGGGCACAACCCACAACGGGATTGGGGGCTCCCGAACAGCTACAAGTGACCACACAAGGGTCTCAACCACCACACGGGCGTCTAGGGTCCAAAGACCCAAGAGTAACAAGTTCACAAGCTTTCAACTTCCACAAATCCTCGTGGAGAGCACAAACCGATGCACAAACCAATGGCAAGAGCACAAGTGCTCAAATCCTTCACTCTCAAATCCCACCAAAAGTAACTAATGCTTATGGGGGGAGAAGAGAGGTAGGACAAAGAGGAGAACCACACAAGAACTCCAAGATCACGATCTACAAGGTTCCCCTCACTTGGGGGAGGAATGGATTGGTGAAAATGTAGATCTTGATCTCCTCTCACTTTCCCTCAAAGATATGCAAGAATCATGGGAGGGATTGAGAGGTAGGCAAGTTTTTCCAAATGTCAACAATGGAGGAGAGAGAGGGGAAAAATGAGCTCAAAGGGTTGGGGAACCGTTGGGGAAGAAAGCCCCTTAAATAGGTCCCCCAAAAAGGTGACCGTTGAAGGGGTACGGAAGCCCTGCCTGGGGGCCGGCCTCAGTTCTTCACGCAGGAACAACCAGGAGAACCGCCCTGAGGTCCGGCCTGGGGGCCGGCCTGCTCACAGACCCACCCAGCCTAGAGCCCGGCCTGGGCCGGCCTGGGGGCCGGCCACCCCGCTGAGCAGCCCGGCCTGGAGCCCGGCCTGGCCGGCCCCAAGGCCGGCCAGCCTGTTGCGCCGCCTTCTTCGACCTCTAATATTTGCAAGAAAACTTCAAATGGGATGAAACCAACTTTGTTGGAAAGATATCGACAAGAAGTTTCCTACAAAAAGTGGAAATATTAAGAACCATAAATAGAGTTAAGTTGACATACATGGGAAGGTGTGGAATTTTCCTCAAGGATAAACCGATAATATTTCCAACACGAAAACGCAACAAGTTTTTCATCCGGACTCCGTTTTCTATGATCTTGGGCTTGCTCCGAAGATAATCACAAGATCATGCATATACACATCATAGTCCATCATGTGAGGAGGAAACCACAAGTACAGAGTTTGACCTCTCTTAGAAAAGGCAAACCGGTAATACCTCGAACATCAAAATGGCAAGAAGATATTCAAATGAAATCCGTTTTGATGAACTAGAGCTTGATATGGAGATGAACACAAGCTCTAAATTCTCACACGGATAAAAGCCAAATAAGAATCAAGAAAGATGATATGCCAAATATGTAAAGGTTTGAGCTCTCCACAAACATGCGATCAAGTTACTCACTTGAGAGCCCCTCTTGATAGTACGCCGTCTATCCTATAACCCGGTCTCCCACTAACACCATGAGACCGGTTAAATAGAAAACCTATCAAGATCATACCTTTGCCTTGCGCATTCCACTTGAGCTTGATGATGACGATCTTGACTCTCTCAAGTTGGAACACCTTTCTTGATTGTGCTTGCTAGCACATGCTTGATGAAGACATCTCCAAAATACTCCCCCATACACCTTGATGGGAGAACTTTGCTAAGCTCCGTCTTCATGAATCCACTTGCACTTCATCTTCTTATCTTGATATATATGATGGCTTGGAGATAACATGAAAGTTCATTCAATCTTCTTTTCCAAGCCATGCTTGCAATAAGCTCAACTCTTCACATGACCATTCTTCATATAAACCCTTGAAAAGAGCATTGATCATCATGTAATCTTCTAGAGTCCAACACATGAACTCCAATCTTTTCCTATGGACAAGATCTACAAGAATATCACAATGCAAACATTAGTCCATAAGGATTGTCATTAATTACCAAAACCATGCATGGGGCAACACATGCACTTTCACCGGAGCCGCCCCGATTCGCCGCCGATTCGTTCCCCCGCCGCCGCATCCGCCCCCCGATTCATCGCTGTCATGCCGCCTCGCCGCCACGTGAAAAACAACTCTGGTTTCCGTGGTTGCGGCCGTCCGGGCGCTGGTCCGTGGAGATAAAGCAGGATGGGTAGCGGTGGTACATGGGTACCTTCGATACGCCCGAGCTCGCCACCCGCACGTACGACGTGGTGGCAATGATGTTGGGCCGCCCGCGCGTCGACTTCAACTTTCCGGAGGAGAACCAGGAGGACGCCGAGTTTCTCGTCGAGGATGTTCAGATGGTGACGCGCGAGGAGGAGATGGAGAAGCGCCGCGCCTACGTGCAGCTGCGCATCCGCTGTGACGATGAGGCAGCGATGGAGCGGTTTCGCCGTGGGCATCTGGAGCTCGTGCGGACGCAGATGGACTTCGACACCGAGATTGACGGGATGAAGAAGAAAGAAGCTTCGACATCCCGGGGAGAGGTTGTCCCCTCCGGCACTACCAACGTGCCGTCGGACTCCGACGAGTCGTTCGAGACCTACTGGAAGAGTCTTGGGCTCTCCGATGATTCCGATTCCGAGCTTGATGATGAGTGCTAGGTCGAGTGTGAGTTTAGGTACTATGTTCAAGTTTGTTGAGTGTACTTGTTCAAGTTTGTTGAGTGTCCTTGTTCAAGTTTGTCGAGTGTCTGTTTAGTGTCAATTTTATATGTTTTAGTCGAGTTTCATGTGTCAAGACTTGAAAATTTCAACGTTTGGATGTGTTCAAGTTTGTAATATAAATGTTTGGATGTGTTCAAGTTTGAAATTTCAATGTTTGGATGTGTGAAAGTTCGAAATTTCAATGTTTGATGTGTTAAAGATTTAAATTTCAATGTTTGATGTGTTGGTCGGTGCCCTATTTTATATCATCTGAGATTCTAGTGCCCTACTATGCATCATCTGCATTGGGTGATGTAAAATGCAGAAATTGTGATATAAAAAAAGGGTGCCATATTTTGCATCATCTGTTGTTGGAGTTGCTCTTACTACCTCCTCTCTCTCCCTCCGCCTCTCTCTCCCTCCGAAATGCTCCTGTCTCTCTCCCGAAGTTCAGATCGTCGAGCACCCACGTACGGTGGGCTTCCCCGACCAAGTATGGTGGACTCCCGAGGCTGAGCACGGTGGACTCTTGCCGGTGACATCATGTAGGCCTGCTCGTCGAGGCAGACAAATGGGCACATCACAGGGGAGCGGAGATAGGCACATTGTAGGCAACCAAGCCAGACGCAGTTCATGGACCAAAACTCGTTCCAGTGAAACCAGTCCCTACCGGGTAAGAAAGGCAGGAAACACGAATCTACTATGTCAGCCAAATACGCCCTTCGCCATCGGATCCGACCAAGTGAGACGTGTCGGCCCAGTGAAATCCAGGGTGTGCTGGGCCTGTCCTATACGGCCCTCGACACTTGATGGCCGATTTTTGCTAAGGACCAAGCCTACGGCTTGGAGAGCCTCGTGAGGCGAATTGCCTCGCGAGGGGATTTGAGGCAGCAGAGGCCTGCGGAGGCCATATCCACTGCTGCCCCCTCTTAAGGAAATCTCCCCTGGGGAGAGGTCAACGCCGAATTCTCTACAGGGCATCCAAGCCCTCGTGGAGATCGCTTCGCTGCAAAGCAACCTCTGCAGAGCGCACATGGGCTCTGCAGCGGCCGCAGAGTGACGCGCGCCCCTGCGCGCGGTGACGACGACGCCGCAGTTGCCATTTTGGTGATTAAAGGGGTCAATAAAGCTGTGCCACCCGCTCCGGACTACAAGGATTTCCTCTTTGGTGATAAGGGGACCGGCCGGCGCTACGCTCCAAGGCCAACGTCACCGTGGGCACCCCCACGTTCCTCTGCGGCCCCAGCTGGCCGTCCTGCATGGACGGTGGGTACTCTGCTACAGGAGTCAGCTTTACGCTCATGGACCGCGTCCATGGACATCCGGGCTGCGATGCACCGCGCTCCACCTTCTGCGCCACGTGACAGCCCTACCACAGTGCAAGGAGGGAGCACGGGGCGCCTATAAAAGGAGGGCAAGGTGCACCGTAGCAAGGATCGCATTCTCATTCCAGCATAGCCACTTACGCGCAAGGAAGAAGAAGACCATTGCTTCCCTTCCTTGTATACACCATTGCCAAAAGAGAGCCTCGGCAAGCTCATTGTACTGTAACCTCTACAAGCAGTGCAATACAGACAAGCAGGAGTAGCGGTATTACCTCCACACGAGGGCCGTGAACCTGGGTACGGGCTGGTGTTCATCTCTGTCGTGATGTCCCTCCGCTTGCTCGACGAGCACCGTCGCCGTGCAGGTTGAGGGTTGTTTGACCAACGTGTTCAGCCCCTTACACGAACTCTCTTCGTGAGCTTGACTATCCCTGTTTCGTGGGAGTCATTCTCCGACAATTGGCGCGCCAGGTAGGGGGCTGAGGCGCGTCTTCAACCTTCATCGACCTCTGCGCCATGGCGGACACTCGCGCAGCTCGCGCCACCCGGCGGGCGTCAGGCCCGCTGCCAACACCACCAACCCTCGCGGCCGTCCCCGCGCCAGCCGTGCCACGGGGCGCAACACCGCTGAACCGCGGGTGGAGCACCCCGAGGACGACGACGGCAACCACGACGACCGCTTCGACGACGACGTCGACCACGGGCACGGCGAGGACGCAGAGTCCTCGCACCGTCCCAGCGCCACAGCGCCTCCACTCTTGGGCGTCCAGCGCCCAGCCCAAACACCGCGCTGCTCATGGCCGCGGAACTCTTCCGCTACCGTCCCACAGCTGAGGCGCACGACAACTGGCTCGGCCGCCTTCAGCACCTCGTCGACATTGCGGCGGCACCGCGCGCTGCTCCTGCGGCGTCGCGCTCTCTGGTGCACCACAACTCCGGACGCGCTGGAACCACCGCGCATGGCGCACCTCCGCCGCCGCCTCCGCCAGGTCCGCCTCCGCCGCGGCGCACAAGGCCGCATCCCACGCGTCTCGCCGCGCGATTGTCAAATCGTGCAGCGGACACCCCCAGACGCGCGGGTGGAAATGGAGCGCCAGAAGGACCTCCAGAAGCGCATCGTGGAGGATCGGCCAGCAGGGCGACAGAACCGCCGTGCTCTTCAGGGGGCATCGCCTCGTACGCCACAGGTTGCGCGGCCTTCACCCGCAACCTGCGGCGCGTCGTCTGGCCACAGAAGTTCAGGCCTGACCTACCCAAGGGCTACGACGGCACGAACAACCCCATCGAGTTCTTGCAGCTCTACACCACCTCCATCCAAGCTGCGGGGGGAGACGACAAGGTCATGGCCAACTGGTTCTCCCACGCTCTCAAGGATTCCGCCTTGTCGTGGCTCCTGAACCTTCCCGAGGACTCCATTGACTCGTGGGAGGAGCTCTGCCAGCAGTTCGTTGCGAACTTCAAGGGCACGTACGAGCGCGCCCTCACCTACAACGACCTGCGAGCTGTGCGCCAGAAGCCTGGCGAGACCCTCCGCAGGTACATCCAGCGCTTCAGCCAAGTCCGCAACAAGATCCCGAACATCCCGGACTCGCACGTCATTGCGGCCTTCAGAGAGGGCGTCACCAACCACAGGATGCTCGAGAAGCTCGGCATCCATGATACCCTCTCCTCCGTGGTGAAGCTCTTCGACATCGCAGACAAGTGCGCCAAGGCAGAAGAAGGGCTCCTCTTCGTCAAGGTGGGCTCGACAGACGACCCTGTCGAGGGATCCAAGACCCAGAAGAGGCGTGACGAGACAAGCGCAAGCCTACCGCAGTCCTGGCAGCTGAACCCGACGCCAAGCATGTTCGCGAGGACTCTCCAGAGGCTGGCAAGAAAGGTGGACAACCGCCCGTTCTGCATCTACCACAACAGGCGCGGCCATGCGACAGAGAACTGCTATGACCTCAAGCAACTGAGCAAGAAGCGTGAGCAAGAAGAGGCAGCGGTGGCCGCGGCAGAGGCCGTGGTTACCGCAAAGGTGGACGCAAGGGCAACTTCCAGAGGCCTCAGGGAACTCAGGCGAATGCCGCCGAGAAAAACAACAATCTGCCCGACGAAGAGCCTGGAGGCTACCAGGCCCCCAAGGGTGCCATGGCATGCATCCTCGGCGGATCCCAGGCGCCCAAGTCGAACAACCAGTTCAAGCAGTTCGCTCGCGAGCTCAACGCAGCGCTTCCCGGGGTCGAGACGTCCCGCCCCCTCAAGTGGTCCCAGTACACCATCGCCTTCGACGCCAAAGATCACCCCAAGTCTACAAAGACTGTGGGCACCCTCCCGTTGGTGTGCACCCCCACCATCAACAACATCGCCGTCGGCAAGACGCTCATTGATGGGGGTGCAGGCCTAAACGTCATCTCTGTCGAGACCTTCGAGACGCTTCAAGTGCCCTACGAGTGGCTCATGCCCTCCAGGCCCTTCACCGGGGTCACCAGCGGCTCAATCTCGCCTCTGGGGCAAGTGAGGCTCGCGGTCACTTTGGCACGCAGGAGAACTACCGCACCGAGCTAATTGACTTCGACGTCGCGCACATTGGCCTGCCCTACAACGCCATCCTCGGCTACCCCGCCCTCGCGAAGTTCATGGCCGTCACGCACCACGCCTACAACATGGTCAAGATCCCTGGCAGCGGTGGCACCATCACCATACGGTCACGTACAGGACGCCACGCGCGCCGTCGAGATCGCCTACAAGGCCGCTGCCATGGCATTCCCCGCTGACGAGGACATGGAGCCTCTCGAGAGGCCCAAGAAGAAGAAACAACTGTTCACTCAAGAGCAAGCATCTACAAAGAAGGTGTCGCTGAGCACCAGCGGCTCGGGGGCTGAGGCTCGGGGGCTAGCGTCACCATAGGCGCTGGCTTGCCTCCCAAATAGGAAAGCGCGCTCGTCGCCTTCCTTCGGGCAAATTCTGACATGTTCGCATGGACTCCGTCAGAAATGTCCGGTGTACCAAGGGAGGTGATCGAGCACCACTTAGCCGTGTGTCCAGACGCACGCCCTGTAAAGCAAAAAGCGCGGAAACAAGCCCCCGAGAAGCAAGCGTTCATCATCAAAGAAGTAGAGAAGCTGAAAGCAGCAGACATCATTCGAGAAGTTGCCCACCCCACTTGGCTCTCCAACGGTGTGGTTGTCCCAAAACCCAATGGAGGAGGCCGGCTCTGCATCGACTACACAGACGTGAACAAGGCTGCCCCAAGGATCCATACCCCATGCCAAGGATAGACCAGATTGTGGACTCCACCGCCGGCTGTGATCTCCTCTGTTTCCTGGATGCCTTCTCAGGCTACCACCAGATCAAAATGGCCAAGGAAGACGAGGAGAAAACAGCATTTCTCACCCCTTGTGGTGTGTATTGCTACACTTGCATGCCCTTTGGCCTAAAAACGCCGGCGCCACCTTCCAGAGGCTCATGAGGATCGCCTTGGGGGCTCAGATGGGAAGAAATGCAGAAGCTTATGTCGACGACATCGTGGTCAAGTCTCGCGAGGGAGACACTCTCTTGAAGGATCTCGAGGAAACCTTCGCCAGCCTGCGCAAGGTGAACATCAAGTTAAACCCCGCCAAGTGCGTCTTCGGGGTGCCTTCAGGCAAGCTCCTCGGGTTCCTCGTGTCCCACCGCGGCATAGAAGCAAACCCTGACAAGATCAAGGCTATAGAAGACATGCAGCCACCTCGCCGCCTCAAGGACATGCAGCGCCTAGCAGGATGCATGGCCAGCTTAGGCCGCTTCATCTCCAAGTTCGGCGAGAGAGCCTTGCCATTTTTCAAGATCATGAAGAAATCCGGCACCTTCAAGTGGACTCCAGAGGCTGACGAAGCATTTAAGGACTTGAAGAAATACTTGGCTAGCTCACCAGTCATGGTAGCCCCCAGGGCAGGCGAGCATCTGAAGCTGTACCTAGCAGCCACTCCACAAACTGCTAGCGCCGTCCTGGTGGTGGAAAGAGAAGAGCCAGTTCTCCCCAAGAAAAGCACTGCCACACCAAGTCCAGAACCTCCCGACGAGGAACAGTCTCTCCAGACCCAGTGCCAGGCCCACAGCCTCAAGTCGAGCCCTCCACGAGCACCCCTGCCGAGGCTCCTCCACAGGCAAACCTCGCCAAAACTCCTGAGGAGCCTCTCGAGGGAGCCGACGCTGCCGCACCATCAACGACCCTCGTCGAGCATCCAGTCTACTTCGTCAGTACTGTACTGCGAGATGCTCGCGAGCGGTACCCAGTGCAGCAGAAGCTCCTCCTCGCGCTACTCATCGCCTCCAGGAAGCTGCGCCACTACTTCCAGGGTCACCCCATCACGGTGGTCACGTCCTTCCCCCTGGAGCAGATCCTGCGCAACCCCAACGCTACTGACCGCGTCGCAGGATGGAACATTGAGCTGCAGCCATTCAACTTGCGCTTCGACACCACAAGAGTCATAAAAGGGAGAGCGCTGGCGGATTTCGTCGCCGAGTGGACAGACCCAACTCCTGAAGAGCCTCGCGAAGAAGAAACCGCGTCATCGGGAGATACAATGCCAAGCCACTGGACCATGCACTTCGATGGAGCTTTCGCCTGCCGCAATGGTGGGGCTGGCGTTGTCTTAACCTCACCAAAAGGTGACAAGCTCTACTACGCCATCCAGCTGTGCTTCACAATAGACAAGATCTCCAACAACATCGCCGAGTACGAGGGCCTCCTCGCCGGGCTCAGAGCCGCAATCGCCCTTGGCGTCAAGCACTTACTCATAAAGGGTGATTCCCAGCTCCTGGTTAACTTCTCCAACAAGAGCTACACGCCTAAGACGACCACATGGCCGCCTACCTTGAAGAGGTCCGCAAGCTCGAGAAGCACTTCAGGGGCATGGAGCTCATGCACATCCCGCGAAAGGAGAACCAAGAGGCAGATGACATCGCCAAGCGAGCATCACGAAGGCAGGCCCAGTCGGCCGGCGTGTCTTTGAAGAGAGACTCTCCAAGGCGTCCATAAAGCAGCCACAAGAAGCAGCAGCCGCAAGCACAGACGAAGTACTCCCACCACCTCCTATAGGTGGGGCACCCAACTGCGGTCCATCCTCAGGGGAGCGTCTGCTGCTGGCTATGGTGCACCAAGAGACAGGCTGGGTTGACGAACTCAAAGACTACCTGCTGAAGGGAGTCCTTCCTGAAGAAGACGCGGAGGGAACGAGTGGCTCGACAAGCCAAGTCATACTACATCCTCGAGGGAGACCTGTACCGCAAGCGCCCAAATGGAATTGCACTCAAGTGCGTCCCCCCGAGGAAGGCCGCATGCTGATCAGAGACATTCACAGTGGAGAGTGTGGCCACCATTCCTCTGCACGCACCCTGGCAGGCAAGGTCTTCAGGAGCGGTTTCTACTGGCCCCAAGTGCTTCAAGATGCCACCACCATCGTCCATCTTGCGATGCGTGCCAGTTCCACGCCAAGCAAGTCATCAGCCTGCACTGGGACTCCAAACCATCCCGCTCTCGTGGCCTTTCGCGGTCTGGGACCCTTCCCGAGATCACAAGGGGGCTACCGCTTCCTCTTCGTGGCAGTCGACAAGTTCACCAAGTGGGCAGAGGTTGAAGCAGTGCGCAGCATACCGGCCAGGGCGGCAAGTAAAATTCATCAGAGGCCTGGTCTGCCGCTTTGGTGTGCCTAATCGCATCATCACCGACAATGGCTCACAATTCACCAGCGGCATCTTCAGGGCCTACTGCGAGAGCCTCGGCACCAAGCTCTGCTTCGCCTCGGTGGCTCACCCACAGAGCAACGGCCAAGCCGAGCGAGCAAATGCTGAGGTCCTCAAGGGCCTCAAGACAAGAGCTTCAATCGCCTGAAGGGCTACGGCAAGGGCTGGATAGACGAACTCCCGTCCGTGCTCTGGTCCATCCGCACGAACCCCACGAAGCCCACTGGTGAGACGCCATTTGCTCTCGTGTATGGAGCTGAAGCAGTCCTCCCCACAGAGATCAAGCATGGATCCGCACGGGTCCTTGCCTTCAACGAGGACGATCAAGCAGACCTCCACAGCGACGACCTGCTACTCCTTGACGGGTTGCGCCGCCGTGCCGCCCTCAGGGCAGCCAAGTACCAGCAAGACCTGCGACGCTACCACAGCCGCCACATACGTCCGCGCACTCTCGAGACAGGCGACCTCGTCCTCAGGAGAATCCTCTCCAGGGAAGGTCTCCACAAGCTCTCGCCAATGTGGGAAGGCCCCTACAGGGTCTCACACATCGCCAGGCCTGGCGCGGTACGCCTCGAAACGGAGGACGGCATTCCGGTCAAGAATCCATGGAACATCGCGCATCTACGCAAGTTCTACCCGTGATCATAGTCACGCCAGACATTTTTTGTCTCTAGAGGGAAGCACACAACTTCACCTCCAAGCTTCACAAAAGCTTCTCCTCCCGAGGGCCAGCCCCTCTGAGCTCTCCTGATTACGTGCCGCCGCAGGCCGTGAAGAGTCTCAGCCACTGAATGTGGTCCCCATGCCTCGACATGGAAAACTTTATCTTGGTCACACCAAGTGTAATGAACCAATTCGTTTCTCGATGAAACATTGCGCTGAGGCGCCGCTAT
>CAMZMU010000064.1:51389608-51510784 GCA_947311845.1 Poa pratensis
ATCTATTCTGCTTAGAGACCACACATACGATCACGAGAACTTAAAATGTTTTTCATGCACTCTGAACTAACTTAGTTCTTCTCTTATGTGACAGTGAATATTAATTCCTCTTAAGGAGATACTCTGAAAATGTATTAAATATTACTCTTTATTTGTGCAGAGTGGAGTTACAAATGAGGAGCAGACACATTACGATGGATGGGATGATCAACTGTGTGCAGGTGGAAATAGTGACACCATTTTACATGCACGAGCTTGGCGTAGTGGTCTAGCAGATGTTCCAGATTGGGTTGGGAAGACTCCATTACCTTATGACGAGTCGCATGTGTTGAGATTTCTGGGACAACCTCTTTTGCCTCCTGAAATTAATGAAGCCCTTGATGCTGATCGTATTGGCAAAGGTAGGCCAGACAAGTGCAGCTGTCAACTCCCAGGTTCCATTGCTTGTGTTAGATTTCATGTGACAGAGAAGAAGATCAAACTGAAGAACGAACTGGGCTCAGCATTTTATGCAATGGGGTTTGATCGGGTCGGTGAGGATGCAGCATTGACATGGAGAAAGGATGAAGAAAAGAAATTCAACGCCGTTATCCAAAATAATCTGCCATCATCCAAGTACAGCTTCTTTGAGGAAGTGTTTGCTGCCATGGGTTCCAAGGGAAGAAAATGCCTTGTGAGTTACTATCACAATGTTTTCCAGTTGCGACGAAGAGCATACCAGAATCGGCTCACTCCAAATGATGTCGATAGTGATGATTCACTCGAGCCTGCCTTTCTGCATCTTCGTCAAGGTGGTTGTCAGGGTAACTCCATGTCTGCTTCTTTCTTTGGAACTCAAAGGGGTTCTTAGGTTATGAGTGTCAATATGTTATTGGTAGCTCGGTGACTGCAGGTCAGCTTCTTTTCTGTAGCTCAGAGGAGGGTTACATAGGTTGGTATTAATCAATTGGTTATTGGAGATGGTAAGTTAAGTTTAAGCGGTGGGTTCTCATTGAGATTTTAATTATGTGAATAGCCCAGTGGCTCATTCCCTCCTGATGGACATGATCATTAATGCAGTTGTGTTGACATTTAGACCTTTACCTAGGTACTAGTTTTTCTATTGCCTGGTTTTGTATGTATGTTTCTCACTATGCCAACTTTATGGGGAGGGGCGTTTGGCACCTAGGAGCATATGCTCCCGGTTTTTTAAATGCGTTATGAAATAATAAAAAATCGAAAAAAATTAGCGCGTACATCTTGACAATATATGTGCCTGCCCATATGATCGTTTGATGGAAACCCGTCAATTTTTTATGTCGTGGGTAAAAAGGATAAAATTCGGTGCTAAAAAGGCTTTTCACAGGAATTTTTTTGTCTTTTTACACGGACTACAAAAATGTTGGTTTTTCACGTAACTTGTTGTGCGCATATAGAATGTTAAGATGTATGCGCCAACCGCCAAATCATTTCTCGGGGATTTGAGTTGATTATCTTGATTTTTCTTGTACTCCAAGATGATGAGGCGCCCTAGGCTCATTCTGTCCATGAGTCATCGTACTGCGATGCCTTGCACCTATGGGCCTCCATTATCCTCCATGGAAGTAACGGTGCCATGACATCGACAGTAGCCTCCAATTCCTCGTCGATCATACTGAACCTTGATATCTCGAAGTAGAGTCGGTTTAGCCGAGTGAAGAGGTTTTATCTCGTAAGCTAATATGTCAGAGTGATGCTCACCTACGCCCATATATGTCCTACAAGCTATAGGACATCCCAAATAAGTCCTCCTAAATCCCAAAGAAGTCCCAAAGAAATCCTCCTCGGTATGCTCGATCTCGCCTATGGTTGTGTATGATGATGATGATGTACCGTGGACTAGGAGACTCCTAGTTCTACCGCTCAGCAGCCCCCCATTCCCCCTTATATAGATGATGCAAATAAGGGTTACAATGTGTCGAGTCAGTTTAAAGATGGTTGAGATAACGCTAAACCCTAACTTAAGATAATCTAGAATCCACGTTTGATCTTAGCATGGCTTGTACTCCAAGATGATTCACTCACTAGGGTTCGAACCGTTGTGGTGGGCCTGTGTGGCCGAGTTGGCTAGCTTTGCCCTTCGTGGGCCTACTCGGAACCTGTGGCAATAGTGGAACATGGGGTTCCCCTACTCCACCCAAGTGGCCCACCACGAAGATGGACAAGACCAAGCCCATTCAACATGGCAAGTTGGCCAGCTTGCTTGCCCTACGGTGACCCGCCAAGATCGGCATTAACGACGAAACGGCTAAGGACTCCAACCCAGGAGGACCCTCCGTGTGTTACCCGGGAACCAAGCCCGAGACCCGCAAGGAGCCAAGCTCAGAGGCTAGTTTGACTCTTTGCACGCCCAGCCATGGAATGCTTGACTACTCTGTAGGATCAACACGCCATTGTCAGCTCAAGGAAAAGATCAAGGGAAGGCTTCGGCTCCAAGAAAGGAAAGAAAGAAGATCACGCCGAGGATGGCGTCACCAGGGGACACAGCCATGGTGGGGATGTCAGGCCCGACTGCCGTCCGCCAGCCATGTCCCTCCCAAAAGCAGGCGCGCTATTGAGATCCTACCAACCCACGACAGACGAAAGGTGAAGAAGAGGCCACGTGTTCCCGTCGTCCAATACCACCTTTTGGCTTTCCCGCCGAAACCAGGCATGAATCTCGCGTGACTGCCTGTGGCAGCCCTCTGACCTATAAAGGAAGGTCCAAGGCCACCAAAAGGAGGGACAGATCAGATCAAGCAACAAGCTAGAGTAGAGCTAGTCATCTCTAAGGTAGAGGAAGAGAGGTGATCTCCTCCGGGTGAGGATCTGCTCGTCTTCCTCCTCCAGACAACCACCTTCTGGGTCATCACCCGAGAACCAACTTGTAGCCACCCGAGAACCACTTTGTAGCCACACCATGATGAACTCATCAATCCAAACATGTAGGAGTAGGACTTTTAGCCTACGGAGGCATGAACCTGGGAAACTGCATGCGTCCCTGTTTTGCTCGTCAGAGCTTGCTCGACTAGGACGATCTCACTTCTCACCCGGAAGCCGACGTTCGTAAGCCTCCTTCGCGCCCGATGCCAAACCAACTAAAAGGGGGTATCTGCTACTCCGAGTGTTCATGCAGCGAGACACGACATCTGGCGTGCCAGGTAGGGGGTGCAAGCGCTTCGATCATCTGCTTCATTGTCTTCGTCTTCGTCTTCATCGAGATCTCAGTCGTTTTTGTCTCTCTCGTCAAGATCTGCTATTCCCTCGTCAAGACCAACATCATCTTCGACATCCTCGTGATCAAGGAAAGACCATATCGGGAACTTAGGAGGCCCTTGGTGGGCTAGCACCCTTCACGTCTCAGGACCGCCGGGGGTTGAACGACGCTCTGGTCGCGGCCCAGATGTTGCTCTCCTTTCCCCCGGGGTCAGTCAGCTGTGATCCGCGTGCGGGGCATGGATCGCCAGCTTGACCAACTTAGTGGAATAGACCAACTTAGTGGACTAGGCCTACAAATGCCACGCTCCGACGAGTTCCGCAACCACTGCTTGCGACGTCTCCACAGACCTCCCCCCTCGCCGCGCGTGAAGTGCTACCACCAGATGGCCCTGACAACATCGAGCACCAGGAGCCACCCGACGTGGGAATTAGGCGGGGCGTGTGCCCCGACATCATTCCCGGGACGACCCCGAAGGACAAGCGGAAGGCACCAGGTGCGTGCTGCACACCATACCTCTCCGAGATCTCCACTTACTAGAGCAAGAACCCGGCGAGACGCTCCACCACTACATATGGACAGCGGCGGACCTACAGCCTGCCGAGACGTGCTACTATACTCAGCTTAGCCATCCTGTACGGAGTAGTAGGGAAAAAAGAACCTGGTCGATAGAAAACTGCTCAGCTTATCCATCCTGTACGTATTGGCAAGGAGAAAAAAAAGAAGGTGCGTGCTAGGCGTCAGCCGGCTATAGCTACACCATTATGCTGCACTTTTCCTACGCGGTCAGCCCACCACCAGTCACTTTATCTGTACACGGACGTCCACTTCCTTTCACCCTACCCGGTCAGCCCACCATTAGTCACTTTATCTGTACACGGACGTCCACTTCCTTTGGCCTTTTTAGTAGATTGTCTTGTCCCCTGGTGGAGCCCACCATTATGCTGCGCTTTTCCTCTCCATGCTGCTGGGCTGCATGCTTTCCTTGGTGGAGCCCACGACATGCATGCGTTCCATGGGGCTTCTGTAGTGCTGTTTGCTTCGCATATGGGGGGTCCACCATACAATTTACTATATTATGTAAAATAAATCACCGATTCAACAAATAATGGCAAAGCAATAAGTTTCTGTCGTTTTTATGTAGCATTTTCAGAAAATGCAAGATTATTTTGGAACATTTTACTCTGGATCGATAGAAACTTGCGACATGTAGCAAAAAATGTTGTAACATTTAAGACACATTAATGTAGTAAAAATCAACAACCTATGCAACAAATGCCCATTGATCGTAAAAAAAGTTGGAAAAGTAGTCATCATTTGCAACAAAAAAAACTCATCCAACATTTGTGCCAACTCATCCAACATTACAGAAACACGTATGCAATATTGGAACAATATCTATGTAGCATACGCCCATAAATCATTGTAGAATTTTACACCATACTTACAGGACATAAATAATTTACACAAGTAGCAAATCGCAACACTGTATGCAACATTTTTATATGAGTCTAGAAAATGTTACGTCATGCAACAAAAGCTGTTGTAACATTTTGGACACGTCCATCTAGCGAAAACGAACAACACATGCAACAAATATTAATTTGGTTGTAGCAAACCCCTATTAAAATGTGTCGCTCTTGCAACAAAAAAAATCAACACCCATCCAAACTCTTTGTATCATACACCCAGAAAAATTGCAGCATTTTACTTGGGTATATATACAACAAAAATGATTAACGATTGTCGTAAATCAGAACACCGTATGCATCATGGTAAATCGACTAAACACTGATCTCCAAATTTTGATCAGGTTTACACAACAAAAAACACAAATACATGCAGCGTTGTAAGGCAGCTAGCTAGCTAAGCAAAAGAGAGAGAGGAGAAAATGACAAAAAACACCACATTTGAACACGAAGCGTCAAAAAACCACCATCTTAGGTTTTTCGACACATAAATACCACTTTTAGGGCTATGTTGTGACGACGAGCACTAATTTGCCTGTTTAAGCGCGCTAACAGATTTTATGATAGTACACACCAACCCGTCAGGTCTACGTGGCAAAAAAAAATGAGCTCAACGCTATCTCTAAGCTAGGGCTGCTGACGTATGACACGAGCTAGGTACGCACGATGGAGGCGCCAGTCGCCGGTGGCCAGCCGCTGTCGGCGTGGGCGCGGCAGATTGCCAGGAGCCGGGAGGAGATGCTGGGCCTCCTCGCGACTTCTCCGGCGACAGAGATGTCTCCTAACCTCCAACGGCGATGATAGCAGAAGACGCGTAGGTCTACACGATGGTGTGCTCCTGGCGCGTGAATGGGCGAGCGACGACGCCGAGGCGGTGATGTAGTCCCTTCTTCCCAGTCCACCATCACACACCGACCACTAGTCTGCGTGAAAGTGCTTTCAACTTAAAGGAATTTCGCCGTCACCTTTTAGTCATCTTGAGTCAAATTCACAGTCGTCTCATCCTGGATAGTCTTCTACATGTCCGACAGCTATAGCACTCTGCCTCCTTCTGTATCTAGTCATCCGCACTTTGCCATGTGCACTGAACATCACAGAATATACGGTCATGTACTCTCCAAGCTTTCGACATTTCAGACTTTCCAACACTTTCTCAGATTCTCCATGGCTGACTCTTGTCCATCACATGACGTCAATCCCGTTAGAACAGTCACCAACTTGAATCCGATACTCGCCAATACTGTTTCAGCACCCCTTGCACTCATGTCCGACCACATGTCTGACCACATGTGCCCTGATCTGTCGCCGTGTCCCGTGCTTACCGCACGCCTCGCCGCTATTACCGCGTCGAGCATCCGCAATCTTGGCCAAGATTTACTAGGTCGCGCACCCACATCACCTCAGGACCCACTGCGGATAACCACCAGTCATACCTGACCGGTGCCGAGTTCCACGTATCTCTCGAACCCTGACGTCCAGTCCGACCAACGTGCTTCTCGCCTTCCTGCTGAGTAGGCTTCGACTCTCTGCATGCTTACGCCGTAGCCCCTCCATCAGCCGAGTGGAATCTTCCGCTAGAGACTCCAGCTCCACCTTCAACATGACTCCATGGTAGATGATCAGTCCACCCCACGACCCGTCGACCTCAGGATCTCATATGCGTGCCATCTTGAATCAACCCCGCGTCATCGCATGTCGAAGCACGCATAACTATGCGCCGCGTGTTGCCATACCACAGAATTCGGACACCATCAGCCCTCACGCTCCTACGTCGTTGTCGCCGATCTTCACCGCCTTCTGTCCAACCGACCACTTGTCGATCTGTCAGATTGTCGAGTCCGACCCAGCCGAACGTATCCGACTGCACGACACACTCCAGACTCCACGAGCCTTATACACATGCCGCCCCCTTGCCGCATCCGGTCCATCTTGATCAACTTGGCACCATGATACACCATCAAGCATACAATACTTCCTGTAACAAAACAGATCAAAATTCCTTTTGACCAAATCAGCCAATTTCTGTCAATCTTCCCATGAACCTGCGACCCCTCGTCTTTCTTCCGTGCGTCGCTTCCATCCAAACCACAAACTGTGTACTGAGCAAAGAAACCAAAAGAAATATTCTCGCAAGGCACTTCCATGTGTACGTATAACTCACGCGCACTCCGAAGTTCCCTTCAATTTCTGTTTTTTCTTCATACTCCCGATGGAAAGCATACTTGACGACTTTTTTTTCTTTCCTAACAAATCTCACATGCAGGTGCATGTATACGGCTGCACAATGCAAACGCTGCTGCCACCGTGGGCCTTGGCCCACACACACGTACCACGCGCTCCTTGCAGCGCACATCCGACTCGAACACGCGCACCTGCTCCACAGATCGAAAACGATCTGCCGCCGCCGTATTTGCGTCTGATCCAATCTGCCACACCTTGTGCACACCGCTTTGATGCGGGTAGGTCCCGATTTTCACGGATTTGTGCGGAGGAAAGATGAACACGAAGAACACGCAAGAACGATGAACACAAAGAGGGGAAATCAAACACACAAGGGTAAATAGCAAGTAGCAACCCGGCAAGAATCGATGGTAACAAATCCCCGAGGGCAGCCCCCAATCCTCCTCTCCCAAGCACACCTTACTCTTTAGGATTGTTTGTCCAATTGGTCAATCCAACCAATCCAACCTAGCCACCTAAAGATGGAAGATTAGCAAGTAATCGCAACTACAAGCGGAGCCTTGGTATCCACGCAGGGATCTTCTCCTCAAGAGGAGGCCTTGGTTCATCTCCACATGTGGAGGTCTTGATTCATCTCCATAGGAGGAAAGAGACACTTTGAGAAGAAGGAGCAAGGCTCTACTTTAGTTCCCAAATCATAGTCTAACCCTAACCCTAGGCTGAGGAGGAGTATTTATAGTCCAAGAGGCGAAGGGGTAAGTTGTGGGCCGTTACATGGGCTTCAGCCCGAATCTTCCCAGGTCCAGCGGTAGTACCGCTACGCCAGCGGTAGTACCGCTGGGATTAATTGCACTCGCTGGCGGTAGTACGAAGCGGGTACCGGGAGGTACCGTAGGGGTATCCAGTGGCGTTTTCGGGCGTGCCGGTACCTCCAGCGGTACCTCTGGCGGTAGTACCGTGATCTGGGTTCGGCGGTAGTACCGCTGTGTAAGCGGTAGTACCGCTGCCTGGAGTTCTGCGCAGGTCTTCCTCTTCAGCGGTAGCACGGCAGCCTGGGACCTGGCGGTAGTACCGGCCCCCTGGCGGTAGTACCGCTGTGCTGATGCTTCGTCTTCTTCATCTTCTTCTCGACTCGTCTCTTGGCCATCTTCTGCACTTGCTTCTTGATCTTCTTGGTGTTGTTCCTGAGTATGCACAACGTATCCGAATGAAGTAGCAACCCATTCAAAGGAGTGTCGAGATCACACATAGATAGGAGAATTCACCTTATCATGGAGAGCTTTGATCTTGCTCTTGTCATTGGGCCACTTGTTGTAGGAGACGTAGGTCGGGCTACATCATCTCCCCCCCCCCTTGGAAAAGAGTCGTCCTCGACTCTTGGTCATCCTCATCGCTTGATGTTCCAAGGTATGGCGATAGGTCGGCGACGTTGAAGGTGTCATGGACCAAGTGTTTGGAGTTGGAGATGTCGATCTTGTAGGCATTGTCGTTGATGCGCTTGATAACCTTGAAAGGTCCATCTCCACGAGGGTGAAGCTTGGACTTCCTTGCATCCGGAAAGCGATCTTTGCGAAGGTGTAGCCACACAAGGTCTCCTTCTTCAAATATCATGGCGCGCTTGTGTTTGTTCATCTTCGTAGCATGGTCTTTGTTGTGCTTCTCGAGAGTAGTTCTTGTTTCCTCATGGAGCTTCTTCATGTAAGCGGCTCGCTTGTCGAAGTCCATGTTAACTTGCTCACGGAGTGGAAGTGGTAGCATGTCGAGCGCGGTGTAGGGGTTGGAGCCATAGACGACCTCGAAGGGTGTTCTCTTTGTTGCGCGGTGTAGTGCTCGATTGTAGGCGAACTCGGCGTGTGGGATGCACTCTTCCCAATTCTTCAAGTTAGGCTTGATCAACACACGAAGGAGTGTAGATAGGCTTCGGTTCACCACTTCGGTTTGGCCATCGGTTTGAGGGTGGTATGCGGTGGAGAATAGTTGCTTGATTCCCATCTTGGCCATCAAAGTCTTCCAAAAATAGCTCACGAACTTGGTGTCACGATCCGACACAATGGTCTTGGGCACTCCATGAAGACGGACGATTTCCCTGAAAAACAAAGTAGCAATGTGTGAAGCATCGTCGCTCTTGTTGCAAGGTATAAAGTGTGCCATTTTAGAGAAGCGATCAATGACGACAAAGATGGAATCCTTGTTTGTTTTAGTGCGTGGGAGTCCTAAGACAAAATCCATAGCTATATCGGACCATGGGTGATGTGGAATAGGCAAAGGTGTGTATAACCATGAGAGTTTAGAGTAGACTTAGCTTTGAGACATGTAGAACATCGTCGAACTAGGCGTTCCACATCACGCTTCATTCTTGGCCAATAGTAGTTGGGAGCATGGCGTAGGTCTTGTCGCGTCCAAAGTGACCCATGAGTGTCCTCCATGAGATTCCTTCAAAAGGACCAAACGAAGCGAAGACTCGGGTATACATAGTTTGTTAGCCTTAAACAAGAAACCTTTGTGCAAATAGAAATCACCAATTCCTTTGTGCTCCGAACATTGAGCGAAAATGTCTCCAAAGAAAGCATCGGTAGCATACAACTCTTTAATCTCATCCAAACCCAAACACTAATGTCAAGACGTGTAAGTAGGTTGGCCTTGCGGGATAGAGCATCCGCGACCACATTGTCTTTACCTTTCTTGTATTTGATTACAAAAGTGAAAGACTCAATGAACTCAACCCACTTAGCATGTCTTTTGTTCAAATTTGTTTGACTTTTCAAATATTTCAAGGATTCATGGTCGAATGAATGACAAATTCCTTAGGACGAAGGTAATGTTGCCACACATCCAAAACACGAACCAAAGCAAATAACTCTTTGTCATAAATGGGGTAATTCAAGCGAGCTCCATCTAGTTTCTCACTATGGTATGCGATGGGTCTACATATTTTGCATAAGCACTCCACCAATGCCCAATCCACTTGCATCGCATTCAATCTCAAATGTCTTAGAGAAATCCGGAAGGGCAAGGAGTGGTGCTTCGGTTAATAACCGTTTGAGCTCATTGAAAGCAAAATCATGTGCATTGCCCCAAATGAAAGGTACATTCTTCTTTGTAAGTTCATGGAGGGGGCAAGCAATTGTGGAAAAATCCTTGATGAAACGGCGATAAAATCCGGCAAAACCAAGAAAACGTCTCAACTCCTCAAGTGATGTCGGAAAAGGCCAAGTCCGAATTGCTTGTATCTTGCATCATCAACTTCACTCCATCCGAAGAAACAACAAAACCCAAGAAAACAAGTTTGTTGGTGGCAAAAGTGCACTTAGAAAGATTTGCATAAAGCTTTTCATTGCGAAGAACCAACAAAACTTGAGCAACATGAGAAGTGTGCTCTTCCAAAGACTTGCTATAATAAGGATGTCGTCAAAGTATACCACAACAAATTTGCCAATAAAGGACGCAAAACATGATTCATGAGACGCATAAAGTAGAAGGTGCATTGGAAAGACCAAATGGCATGACGAGCCACTCATAAAGACCAAGCTTAGTTTTAAATGCGGTCTTCCATTCATCACCTTCACACATGCGTATTTGGTGATATCCACTTTTAAGATCAATTTTGGAGAATATAGCGGAACCACAAAGCTCATCGAGCATATCATCAAGTCGAGGGATAGGATGGCGATACCGAACGGTGATGGCGTTGATGGGGCGACAATCCATGCAAAGGCGAAGAGTGTTGTCGTGCTTGGGTACCAAGATGACGGGCACGGCACACGGACTCAAGCTCTCGCGGATGTCCCATGGCAAGAAGTTCTTGTATTTGCCGCTCGATCTCCTTTGTTCTTCGGGTTGGTGCGGTAAGGAGCGCGGTTTGGTAGCGGTGCGCCGGGAACAAGGTCGATGCGGTGCTCGATTCCGCGTAGAGGAGGTAGTCCCGGTGGCACTCTTGAGGGAAGACATCTTCAAAGTCCTTCAAAAGAGACAACAAAGAAGGAGGAAGGTTTGTGAAAGTGTTAGTCATAGAAACTTCACCCTTGCATATGAGCACATAGTGTAGGGTGGATGGGTTTTCTCTCAACTCCCTCATCTCTCTCTTTGTGGCAAATAGTGTAAGTTTTGTGGGAACTCTCTTTGAAGTGTCACACTCATTTGGCTTGTGGCTCTCACTCACTTTTGGTGGATCTCTCGCTCACCACTCATCTCACTAGACGAACGATCTTGTTGTGCCCTTGCAATGTCTTGGCGTTGTCGGCGATGACTTGACTTGGTGTCATGGGACGAAGGACGAAGGTCTTGTCGTTGTTCTTGAAGCTATAGTAGTTTGTTCGTCCATCATGCATAGCACCCTTGTCAAATTGCCATGGACGCCCAAGGAGTAAGTGACAAACGTTCATAGGCACAACATCACAATCAACCGTATCTTCATAGGCTCCAATCTTGAAGGACACTTGCACCATGTGTTGAATCTTGACGGCTCCGGTATCACTCAACCATTGCACATGGTAAGGATGTGGGTGCTTCTTGAACTTCAAGTTGAGCTTATCACAAAGTTCTTTGCTCGCTAGGTTGTGGCAACTTCCACCATCTATGATGACCTTGATGGACTTTCCATTGACTCCCGCTCTTGTTGAAACAAGTTGCATCTTTGGTCTTCTTCTACTTGAACATTGGTGGTTAAGCTCTTGCCACAACCAAGGAAGGGTTGTTGTCGCCATCACAATAGATCTCACTTTCTTCTTCTTGAGCACTTTGCATTGTGGCGACCTTGTTCAAAGCATTGTACTCATCTTCACTCATAGATTCATACTCTCCCATGTCATTGATGATCATGACCTTCTTGTTGGTGCACTCAAAAGATTTGTGCCCTTGTCCGCCGCACTTGTAACATTGCAAAGTCTTGTGCCGGACGAAGATCCTTGAGGCGCCTTGGAGAGGGAGGTACTTTCTTGAAAGGTTGAGGCGCTTGAGGTGTCGAAGTAGAGACTCTTGGAGGACCTCGAGTGTTCGCTTGAGGAAGAGCTTGTGAAGGTGTAGGAGTTGACGAAGAAGGCTTGTTGGCGAGAATGCCTTTGTCTTGAGGTATTTGAGCTCTTCAAGCACGTGGCGCTCGGCCTTGGAAGCTTGATGTACTAGCTCTACCAAAGAGGCATATGGTTGGAACTCCACGATCTTCTTGATGGGATAGTTGAGGCCATTCATGAAACGAGCCATGGATTGCTCTTCGTACTCGTTGACATTGGCTCTCATCATGGAGATTTCCATTTCCTTGTAGTACTCATCAACCGACTTCAAACCTTGCTTCAACTCTTGCAACTTCTTGTATAAGTCTCTAGTGTAATGGCTTGGCACGAAGCGCTTGTACATGGTTTCTTTCATTTCAACCCAAGTGTCAATTGGTTGTTGGTGGTTAGCGACACGAGCATCTTGTAGTTGTTCCCACCACAAGAGGCATACTCTTCAAACTCCATCGAGGCTAAGGCAACCTTCTTTTGTCGGAGAAGCGTTGCACGCGGAAGATCTTGTCAACCTTGAGTACCCATGAGAAGTAAGCTTCCGGATCACTTGTGCCGTAGAACTTGGGTATGTCAAAGCGGACGTTGGTCAAGTCATCATAGTCGTCACGTGGCCACCACGTGGGAATGCACGTCCACGTCTCCTTCGGTTGAGTCCATCACCATTGTGTTGGCTTGACTCGTTATCACTTGACTCGGAACGTTGGTGTTGGTGACGATCATGAGGAAGCTCTTGACGAGGCGCATGTTGAGGAGGTAGCTCTTGTTGAGGAACGGGTTGCTCGACATTGTTCGCATTGTCATGGTTTTGATGACGTGGCCTTGGAGGATGACGAGGGTGACGTCCTTGTTCACCAAAGTCATTCGCACCCGGAACGCCATTGTCATTAGCCAATGGGTCATGACGATCACGTTGTGGCGGTGGTGGTGATGGTATGCGTGCGCGACGATCATCATTTTGGTGAGGTTGTTCTTGATGCGCATTGGCATTGTTCGCGTGAAGATCATGTGGTTGTTCAACGATAGGAGGAGGTCGTTCATGGGCGTCGCTCCTTGAATCATGTTGACGTTCTTGTCGAGGTTCATGACGTCCATGATGTGCTTGTGTCGACCTTGAGGTGCTTCTTGTACGGCTTGAGCGTGAAGGAGCTCGTTGTCGCGCAAGGTTGTTGATAGCTTCGGTCATCCGCTCCATGTTCGCATTGATTCGTTGAAGTTGGCATCATGAGTTTGGAGACGGCGCTCGTAGCGGCCTAAGCCATCACGAACAAGGTGTCGAAGACCGACGAACTCGGATTGGGTGACATAGCCATGATCACCGCGAACTCCACCATGGATTTCCTCATCCGAGCTTGAGCTTCCGTTTGTACTTCCCCTAAACATTTGTCAAGAACAAGTGATATGTGGTAAGGAAAAACCAAGACAAACTATATCCCAAGTATAATGTGGCTTGAGAGGAGAGTATCCGGTTCTAACACCCAACACACACACTTATGAGGATAGGAAGGTATGAAGTGGCAAACGAAACAAGCAAACCCGCGACAAGTATATTGTCAAAGGTAGAGAAAATCCACAATGATCAAATTACCAAAGAAACTCCAACCACAAAGTATCAAGAAACACACACAAAAGCGAATGATGGGGTTGGGCGACCAAAGGGCGAGCACTCGAAGATAGACAACCTAACGAAGACTACGTGCTCAAATGTCACCCAACACAAGAAGGACGCTAGCTCAATTGCTTTTTGTGGGCAACGGATTTGCACAAGAGTTAACACTCACACTCACTTTGGCGGTCTTAGCTTTGTCGCAACCTACAAGAGATGAGACTTGGCACCACTTGATTCTTTTCTTTTCTCTCTTTTTTTTTTGATTTTTGCTTTTTGACGATGATTCCTTCTCTTTTGCTAGTGCCAAGCTCTCTAACGATACACACTCGCCAATACTTGAAGACAAACACTCAACACGTGCAATGCCTCGCAATATCACCGAGCTAGTCCAATAGGTTAAGTTGCGCGAAAGGAAGAAGGGCTCACAACGGAAATGATGGTGGGGGAAATGTCGAGTCCTTGGTGGCGTCGTCGCTTGGCGTTGATGATGCGCTGCGGAAGCTTGTCGATGTCGTAGACGTAGCACACCAGAAAGGACTCAAACAAAGAGGAAATGCCAAAACGAACCGAGGAAAAGAAAAATTTGCTGAAAAATCTGACCCTGGCGGTAGTACCGCTGGTCCGCCCGGTAGTACCGCTGCGGCGGTAGTACCGCTGCACTGGCGGTAGTACCGCTGCGCACGAATCTGCGCGATTTTGACTCGAATTTGGGGCGGAAATTGGGCTCGAAAATCCTCGAATTCGTGGGAAATTGGCAAAATTAAGGCTAGGGAACGCAAACAAAGGTGGAGGGGGTCCTAAAGCAACAGATCCATGGACAAAAACTACCAAAAACGCAACGAATCGACAGATCGGCTCGAATCAAGGCAAGGCTATTTTTGGTGGAAATTTTCGAATTTCTCAAAAACGAAGAAAAATTTGGTGGATTTCGGTGGAAACACAAATCAAATCCGTGTCAACCTAGAGCTCTGATACCATATGATGCGGGTAGGTCCCGATTTTCACGGATTTGTGCGGAGGGAAGATGAACACGAAGAACACGCGAAGAACGATGAACACAAAGAGGGGAAATCAAACACACAAGGGTAAATAGCAAGTAGCAACCCGGCAAGAATCGACTGGTAACAAATCCCCGAGGGCAGCCCCCAATCCTCCTCTCCCAAGCACACCTTACTCTTAGGATTGTTTGTCCAATTGGTCAATCCAACCAATCCAACCTAGCCACCTAAAGATGGAAGATTAGCAAGTAATCGCAACTACAAGCGGAGCCTTGGTATCCACGCAGGGATCTTCTCCTCAAGAGGAGGCCTTGGTTCATCTCCACATGTGGAGGTCTTGATTCATCTCCATAGGAGGAAAGAGACACTTTGAGAAGAAGGAGCAAGGCTCTACTTTAGTTCCCAAATCATAGTCTAACCCTAACCCTAGGCTGAGGAGGAGTATTTATAGTCCAGAGGCGAAGGGGTAAGTTGTGGGCCGTTACATGGGCTTCAGCCCGAATCTTCCCAGGTCCAGCGGTAGTACCGCTGGGATTAATTGCACTCGCTGGCGGTAGTACGAAGCGGGTACCGGGAGGTACCGTAGGGGTATCCAGTGGCGTTTTCGGGCGTGCCGGTACCTCCAGCGGTACCTCTGGCGGTAGTACCGTGATCTGGGTTCGGCGGTAGTACCGCTGTGTAAGCGGTAGTACCGCTGCCTGGAGTTCTGCGCAGGTCTTCCTCTTCAGCGGTAGCACGGCTGCCTGGGACCTGGCGGTAGTACCGGCCCGCCTGGCGGTAGTACCGCTGTGCTGATGCTTCGTCTTCTTCATCTTCTTCTCGACTCGTCTCTTGGCCATCTTCTGCACTTGCTTCTTGATCTTCTTGGTGGTTGTTCCTGAGTATGCACAACGTATCCGAATGAAGTAGCAGCCCATTCAAAGGAGTGTCGAGATCACACATAGATAGGAGTGAATTCACCTTATCATGGAGAGCTTTGATTCTTGCTCTTGTCATTGGGCCACTTGTTGTAGGAGACGTAGGTCGGGCTACATCACGCTTCCAACTGCTTCTTCGTGTTGCTGAATCAATCCGCTACCGCCGATAGAACCCATGACGTTGCAGCTTTCAATCTCCCAAATCTTCTAGCTTTCTCGGTAGTTCTCTTGACAAACTCGTCGGGCAACATCACCGTGCATCAGCTAGACTCGGGTGCAAAGCTAATCATGATCCAATCTGCCGCAACAAAGATTCTTCCGCTACACATCCTCTATCCTCTAGATCAATGATCCGTGACCTTCGAACTTTGCTCTGATACCAATTGTTACCGCCGTAGATGTATAATTGATCTACCGAGAACCAAGCAATCACAGCACGATGACGACACCTTGATATACACATCCTCTATTCCATTGGTACCGCAACCTTGGCCGCCCTAGGCGCCGGCACAAGCCGCCGGCTCTCCCTGCGTGCCTGTTACTATCAAGTCGTCATAGGTTACACGTGTGGTGCTCCCTCCTTATATGGGAGGCCTAGGCTATAAGAGGTCGACTCGAACACTACTCGTACCTATCCACACCTAATAAAACTCCAAGTCCAAACGTAACCCAACTCATACACAATATTCGACACAAACACAACAGACACACTAGACGAACTGTGGAAGGTAGCAAACAAGTGTGCACTAGCCGAGGAGATCGACGCGCTTCCCGGGGAATGGCTCCCCGCGAAGGCTCGTTAAAACAATATCAAGACATGTCCGGCGTGAATAAAGCTCGGTGGGAAATCCTCTAGAAGGATTCATGATGGAAAGACTGTTGCAAACATCCATGAACTCTTTGAGCAATAAAGATAAATTATTCTCGAACTAGTACATGAGTTGTTTCATATCTAGCAGTGCATTCATGGGTTTAGGGTTCACGCTCCTTGGTATGTCACTTGACCGTTGGAAGGGCACTCGATGGTGGCGAAGGGCCTAACACAACTCGCGGGAACGCACATACGTAGGGTGAGCAACTCTCAGGGACTGGTGAGGCCTGTGGACGCATTCCTGATACGTCAAGGGGCACACAGGTTGGCTTACGCTCCCCAGGAAGTCTTCCGGAACGCGGAGACACTAAAACATACAAAGGGCGTGAAACACCCCTAACCCGGGAAGTAGGATGGCATGAAAAACGCGAGTAATCCGATAAGTTTAAAGCAAACAGTGCGGGAATTAACATAGTTTATTACATGGCATTTGGGGCATGAGGCGCAATTATTTCCGGCGACGAGAGCCCCTAAGTGTCACCGGAAGCCGACGTTCGTAAGGCTCCTTCGCGCCCCATGCCAAACCAACTAAAACGGGGTATCCGTTACTCCCGGTTTCCGTGCAGCGAGACACGACAGAACCCATGACCTCATCAGTAGCCACCGAGTCCCTCATGATCGTGGAGCGCCTTGTTTTGGTTGGGTATGCTCAATGCATACAACTTACCCCACCTTGGTCCTAAAGGACCGAGTCAGGGGCTACGCCCATTGGGTGCGCTGATCACACGCCAAGTGGAAGGAACACATACCTACAAGATGCCATGCAAGGACTTCGGGTGCTCGAGAGCTTCGGGGCCTCGCTCGATGACTTGCTCGAACATCAGCTTCGCCGTGTCATGATCCTCCTCGCCGGAAGCCAAGAAGCCCTTCACGGCGCCCTCCAGGACGCCGATCGAAGATGATGGGCGGCTAAGGGAAGAAGAAGCCATGGGCGCCCGTCCATGCCTTTCTTCTGTGGCTATGGGAGAGGAAGAGGCTAAAGGCGGCAAAGGCATCATTTACGCCCTGCATCAAATGCAACATGGCGTCAACATCTACCATTGAAGAACCTACGATGAAAACAAACGAGCTTACCATGTCTTGGTCACTGGCTCCTTCCTCATCCAGGCCGGAGAGCATAGGGGATGGTTGAGCACCATACCCACTTCCCTCATCCAAGGTGACGAGCGTGTGTCACTCTCCTTGCCCCTGTGCTTGGCCACTCCGTGGCAGCGGCAAGGGAACCCTCATTCTGAGGGGCCGAGCTATCGACAACTACGAGCTCGGTTGTCGCGGTCGGGAAGCACAGAGTGTCCCTTCTCCGGCTCGGTGGCAAGGGCGCCCGGCCCCCTCTTCTTTGATCCCTCATTCAGAGGGTCCGAGCTATCGGCAGTTGCGTGCTCAGCTAACGCAGTCAGGTGGTGGCACCAGAGTACGTCCCTCCAGCCGACTCAGGTGGCGAGGTAGACCTCCAGCCGACTCAGGTGGCGAGGTAGCTGTCAACCTCAGTAATGGAGCTTATGACTAGGAAGTAGGCAGTGAAATATTCCTATGTAGGTCGCCAACGAGTATTCCTATGTAGATCGCCAACGATCGCTCCAATCTACGAAGAAAAGGTCGAGGATCCAATGTGAGCAAAATCTTGTCGAATTTGCACCAGCAGACCAGTTTCGGTTTACGCAAATCTGGCAACCAAATTATTTGACTATAGGCTTAAAAAAGGAACTGCCAGGTCCAAAATTTCATCATCTAATATGTTGCCCTTAACATAAGCACCGCAATTTGGTAAGTACAAGATAAGCAAACAGAAGCAAACCATCCACAGCATGACGTTAAGCGAGAAGCTGCCATTTTTTTTTCTTTCAACGAAACCATAAATCTACAATGACTGAAGGTTACAAATGTACGCGATGCTGTGAATTCAATTAGTCAATTGAAGGAAACAACATTGGACAGATACAAGTACACTTAATTACATCACATCCAAAGTTCTATTTTCCAGATTTTGAATATTATTTTGATTGCATTTTTTATAGATTGTGGTAACGACTAAGGGTCTGGTTTGCCCACTATATCCTCATCGCCTGAGTCATCTTCGTCTTCGCTAAGCTCTTCTTCATCACTGGACTTATCTTCTGGCGTTATGCCAGCATCCTCTGGTTTCGCATACTTTTCACAAAATTCTGCAGAAAAGAAGTTAGCGTCTAAATAACATGTACGGAAACACAGCAAAGAACATGAGTACTTGACCAACAAAAAATAGTGCTAGAAAAAATATATACAGAAAATAAATTTTACTCCTGGGTGTAATTACACCCACGTCTATATATTCATACGGAAATATATGTAATACTTTATCGGTTTGATAGTAAGGAAGTGTTGTGAGTACCCTGTATCCACACAAGCCTATATTACAAGATCTAGGTTTTTTTGTGCATAATCTAGCGCTTCTCATGACAACAAAAACCCATTAAAAAAGTTAGTAGAAGTTCTAGCATGAGAAAATCATCCCCATGCAGCCTTTTTCACCACACAATCTGAAATCTCACGATCTGCTGATTTAAGCAGCACATAGCTTGTATGAGTAGTTTAGGCGAGTTATCATAGTTTCACCTGCCCTTTCTGAAGTGCATGTAAAGCACGCCTAGGTGAAACACGGACAACAGTGCAAGTTGAACGTTTCCACATAAATAAATATATTAAAGAACATATCATAAATTTGACATTTACAGTTGACAAGTACCTTATATTTCACGAGAGCAAACATACATGAAGTACATGTTTGTCTACCTTAATGTTCTTCACATCGTACAACTTAAATTATGTGGACGCAAAAATACAAGTACATGAACGTCAAATTCGCCTCCTAAGCGGCTCTAGTGCCTAACCTGCCGACTATGCATTTCAGTTTATGTTCAAATTCCTTGGCCATAACAAAATTAAATCGAACTTCAGGACTAAAAATAAATAAAGGCGTATGATGCCAAATAAGACTCATGCATCCTTTCAAAATAATTCAAAGTACATAACAAGGCAGCTATTAATTGGGTTCTGAATCATCGGCGTGCATTACTAGTTCACTACTAACTATTCAAGAAACTTATTCCATGTATGTTACTAGATTAGCAACTGGAAGAACAAGCAGTACTGGAAGCATCAGGATAAAAGAACTGAATAATCATCTAGATCTTCAGCACGTACACAGAACCACAGACAGATATATACTTCCCACGGTCCAGAATACAAGGCGTATAAATTTAGTCAAAAGTCGCTTTGTAAGTTTGATTAAGTCTATAGACAAAGATATGAACATCTACGATGCCAAATCCATATCAATAGATCCACCATAAAATATTTTTGTAGTGTATTTATTCAAAATTGTAGATGTTGATATTTTCTTCTATATTTTTTTGTCAAACTTAATAAGCTTTAACTTTTGACTACATTTAATATGCCTCAAATCTTGGAGCGGAGGCAGTATTACTGAGCAGGTCTGAGAAATTATGCATGTAAAAAGAGGAAATGCCTAAACATCAAGCAGAAAAGGACTAGAAAGCTCAAATAAAGTGGTAAACTGGCAATTCCCTCAAAAACTCGAGTTGCAGAATACAAAAGTTCGGTGTTACTGCATGTTTGTTGATACAGGTGCACAATGAGTTAAGAACTATGCCGCAGAACTGTAACATTTAATCGGCAAAATAAAACAAATTGCCAGTTTATACTTATCCAGATATACTGATATAGTGCGTGTTTCCTTGGCAGACAGGATGGAGTTCATACTTATCCAGATATACTGATATAGTGCGTGCAGATGTATTGATATTCTGTAATAGTTTGCTTCTATGTCTTTGTTTACGGAGCTTAACAGAACAAGCATACCAAGGAAGAGCATATGTTCTATATACTGATACATGATTACCTTAGATTGCATGCCATAAAAACAAAGACAGTAAAATAAAATAAAATGTGTGCTGTTCTTGCAAGGTTGCATGGCATATGAAAGGCATGGATCGGTAGCAAAATGCTGCGGGCAAGAATTAGATAATGAGACTCTAGGGTAGATATGAAAAACAATTAGTGGATAATGTCGAACCAAATCACCTTTCACTTTTTGTTCGTAAGCAGGGCGATCCCGCATCATAAGCGCAGCAGCCTCTCCATTCAATGGATCAGACGGATTTGGGTACAACAGAAGTTGTGGAAGGAAGACTTCGAACACATTTACTAGATCTACAAGAATTCCAAAAATAAATAAGATGATATGGAACCTATATCAGTGAGTTTTCAGTTGCTCATACGAATAGTACGCAGCAAGTGCTCACCAAACATTGGGCTCCACGTCTGGTTGATAACATCCAAGCAGACCGAACCAGACCTACAATTTGCAGGCAAACCAAAAGTATGTCAGACCGGTGAGAATATCATCGCCACGATAAAATATAAACGATGGTAAAAGTGCTCACATTTCATCCACATTCGGGTGATAAATCTTATTAATGAAACCAATTGACGGGGATTTGTAAGGATATGCATCAGGCAATTCTACTCTAACCTTCCAGACACCACCTTGATAAATACCTAGCAAATTTAGAACAGATGCACAATTGGTTAGAATATATAGCTGCTCTTCCATACAGCTGAAAAATATTCTAAAGTTCACCGAAACTAGAACATGCTCCAGGGCAACTGAACCAGCGAGCACTTATCCGCAAAAGCAACCTAAATCTTGAGCTAAACGACTAAATTGCTAAAGAATGGCATACGATCAACGGGGGTAATTCACAATTTCCGTCAGTGTTGCTTTTCCCTACATCTTAACTATCTAGATCAGAAATCGGGAGCATAAACGCGGATCATGAGACCAAGAGACAGGATTGAAACCGGATTTTGCGCAAGGATCGTACTTTCAGTGGGGCCCCGGAATTCCACGAAGAATTCCTGCATCCCATCGTTCACCATCTCCACCTTGTAGTCGCTCATCATCCTGCAACAACAGCCCAACAAGAAACACCCCCCAGGAAATTCCAGATTAAAACCGAGCCGCCAAGAAAGGAATCAATTACTCGCAGCAGAAAACAATCTCCAAGATCCTCACAGCTTCATGAGGTCCATCTCCCGGCGCTTGCTTGGAGAGGACATCTTGGGGGCGGAAAAGAAGAAATCTTTCCTTCCTCCTCCGGAGACGAGTTTCTTTGGGATAAGGGAGGAGGCCGAGAAAAGAAAAGCAGAAAGAGATTGAGCTACTTGTGACGGTGCGTGTGCGTCCTCCTTCCCTGCACCTACGTGAGATTTTATTTATTTTTGTTGCTGCCGCAGGGCGAGACAAGCAAAAGGAGGAAAGTAAAAGAACGGAGCCCCTCCAAGGCCCATCCGTTAGTTGGGGTCCAACGGAGCCCTTCCAAACCCATACTTCCATCCAGACAAAAAAAATTAGGACGCGTTTGGTAGCCTGTAACACCTCCAAACAGTCCCGCCACCGTAAAAGTGCACTGTTTGGTTGGTCGCAGCAGGCCCGCGTTGTGACTCGCACGCTAATTGATGCAACGCTGAGCCAGACCCAGCAGGCACACTCGAATCCGTGGAGCCAGCTCCCAGCGCTGCAAAAATCGAGGACAACGTGTGAGCGGGCGGGGCGCAGGAGATGGCGGGAGATGCCGAATTTCCGGCTCGGTTTCGCACCCCACATACTCTCACCTCCTTCTCTGTTCGGTCACCGCCCGCCATAGAGGACCAAAAATTCCCCACACCGGATCTTCACCGGTGGCTCGTTTCATTCCTCTCCGCCACCGTATCCGCGACATCGTCTCTCCGGCAGGCAGGAGGAGCTCGAGAGCGTGGCCCTGGTCTTCCGCAGCAGCTATCTCCCCTTTCTCCGGCATCGGATCTGCGCCATCGTCCGCACGGCCAGCAGGAGGAGTTCTACTCCGGCTACTCTCCATCTGCTCTAATGGCGAATGTAAGCCAATTCGTCTATCCTAACCGGCAGTGGGTTTAGTTCAACGACATCTGGTACTAATGGTAGATCTGTACAATTAGGACGACGGTTTGGCTCTGATAGGCAGACAGCTGCTCTCATAGCTGTCGTTCAGGCATGGATCATACTGATTCGCAAGATCGTAGTTAGGCGCAATGTATCCTTTGGTCCACTATGGTCCTATGTTCACCCGGGATCAAGAGAGGATAGCTAATCTGAACTAGATCTACAACGCAAACGATGTCGAGCCTATGCAAATGCTTCGGATGGTAGATCCCCCTTCTATGAACTAGTCAAAAGGTTCAGAGATGGTGGCCTGTTCCAGGATAGCATCCACACATCTGTGGAAGAGCAAGTTTGCATGTTTCTACATGTTGTGGGTCATAATCAGAGGTTTAGAGTGATCCACAGCATATTTAGAAGGTCATGTGAGACTATCTCCCGTTATTTCAAACAAGTCTTGTTTGCTATTGGAGAGCTCAGACATGAGATGATAAAGCCACCAAAAGCTCAAACACCATCTAAGATGAGCACCGGCTTCTGATGGTTTCCATGTTTCAAGGTGAGCATTACAATCTATTTTCTGATTACAGCACACGCCTGTTTGTTCATCTCATGACAGGATTGTATTGGCGCCATCGATGGTACTCATGTCACTGCTAGAGTGTTGATGTCACAATCTGCAGCATACAGAGGAAGGAAACATTACACAAGCTAGAATGTCCTTGCTGATGTTGATTTCGACATAAAGTTCACATATGTATTAGCTGGTTGGGAGGGATCAGCACATGATGCGACCATTCTAGTTGATAGCATGTCTAGACCTGATGGGATCAGCATGCCTGAAGGTAAGTTCTACCTTGGAGATTTTGGATATGCATGTCGGCCTGGAATTATGCCGCCCTTCGGAAAGACTAGGTACCATCTAAACAAGTTTAGTTCAAGGAATAGTCCGCAGAATGCCAAGGAATTGTTCAATCTCTGACAATCTAGCCTTAGAGTGACCATAGAAAGAGCATTTGCTGCATTGAAAAACAGATTCAAAATCCTTGACCAGAAGCCATTCCACCCTTTCGAGACCCAAGTAAAGCTAGTTCTTGCCTATTGCATTCTTTACAATTCGATCTTAGGGTGGGGGATTGATGAACATTTCTCGTCTGAGGAAGATGTGACGCCTGACGACCAAGAGCCGGGCGGCTATGGTGTCCCCCTTGGAGATAGTGAAGCTTGGAAGGCCAAAAGGATGGAGTGGGCTCAGGCAATGTGGGATGACAGAGGTGCCGCCAAGATATGACCTTCAACAAAGCGAGAAGGAGCTGATGAACTGATTCCCCAACCCCTTGATCATCCTTGCCGAACCTTTTTTAATTACCACTGGACTGTAATGCTATTTGATGAACCGTCATTCGTAGTAGCTAAGGATGTACTGATGAACTGCCATTCGTAGTAGCTAGGACTGGATGAACTGCTATTTCGATCTATGTAGTATGGTAAGCTCACCACAAGCGACAAGGGGTGAGCACAATCGAGGTCAGGACGCAACCAAACACCTCACTTTGCATCCCTGCTTCCTATTATGCGACGCTGCAGCCTACCAAACGATATGCACAAGTATGTGCTAGCGATGCGATGCAGACTGCCAAACGGCGTGCAGAACATGGCCCAGTGGTTGGTCATGCTAGACCAGGCCCTGCGCAGCCTAATCTGGTGGGGCGCAAGCGGGGCTGCAGGCTACCAAACGCGCCCTTAGTTTTAGAGCATCTCCATCCGCACTCATGCACCCTAAACACCTAATTCTATTAGGGTGTCGGACGTGAAAAACGGCACCCCAAGTGTCCTTTTGGCCTAGATTGTCGTTTCGGTATTTTAGTATGTTGATGTGATCAAACCTAAAACGGATAAATTCATCTTTGTAGTGTATCTAATATATCAGTTGGATACATTTCTCACGACAAAGGCAAATTTGTTGTTGGAACGTACCTTGCTCAAGAAATAGTTTCTTGCCAAGGGTATAAGTGGGAAGAAAAGTAGAGCAAGACGGAGTTAATGAACTCACTCTCCGGACATCGAGTGGCGCAACGGAAACAGTTCCGGTATCGTCCTCCACAACTGGAAGGAAGTTTATGATAAAGATCATGATGCTCTAAGCTCGTACTAAAAGATCGTAAGCATACGAGAATGTGTTCCGCACTGTGTGGTACGACAATCTTGTTATGAAGTTCATGTTAATGGAACAGGACAAACCTACGAACTACGTAGAAGCGATGGTAGACCGAAGTCCGAGAAATGGCTATGACCATATATGATCCGAGATAAAATCCATGTGCAATTACCAAATAATGACTTGGGAAGATCTTCTTGATGGCATCCAGGCCGTTAAAAGAATATGGAATTTTATGAGAAAATAGACTCTAATAAAGATCGATTTGTCGCAAAACAGTTTCGGCAGATTCAAAAGGTTGACCACAACGAGATTCTGTCTCAAGTGGCGAAGCCTGAGTCTATTTAGGGTCGTTTAGCAATTACTATATTTTCAAATTGAGAAATTGATAGATGGATAAGGAAACCATGTTTCTTGATCCTAAGGATGCTAAACATGTATGCAAACTTCAGTTGTCCATTCATGGGCTGAAGCAAGCATATCAGAGCTGGAATCTTCAATTTGATAATGTGATCAAAGGATTTTGGAGTCGTCCAAAATAATTGAAGAAACCTGCATTTATAAAGAAGTGAGTGGGAGCTAAGTAGCTTTTCTTGATATTATATGTGAATGGCATATTTGAGTGGGATCTAAAAGAAATTCCCTGGTCTTGTATACGAATGGCGTATTTAAGTGGGAGCTAAGTGTCATTCCTGATTTTATATGTGATGACATATTAAGAATGATACAGAACATCTAGTAAAGTATAAATAATTATTTAAGTGATTAAATTTTCTATGAGTGAAGTTAAGAGTATTAGGCATCAGGTCCATATTTTGTATAGATCAAAAGGGGCTTAATAACATTAGGTCAGAATATTTTCCTGGGTTAAGATTCTGAAGTGTTTCAGAATAGAACAAGCAAAGAAAAGGTTCTTACTTGTATGACTAGATAAAATATTAAGATTATCTTGGCATTTCAGCGATAGTTATTGAAAGAAAAAGATGTCTGCATCCTCTATGTCTCAGCCATAGATTCTATCATACTGAAAACTCGACTTGGTGTGACCCAAGTTCTTGGTTGAAGAACGGGTTCTAGAGTGATCCCTAGGTGAACAAACGTTAAGGATATCCTTCAGTGTCTAAAGGGAACTGAGGATATGTTTTCTGATATGGGGTAAGAGTGAAAAGACAACTTGCCGTAAAAGGGTTACGATGATGCAAGTTATGACACTGACTCATACGACTAGAAATCTCATACAGGAGAAGTCCTTTGTTTTGAAAAAACACAGGGTTAGCTTGTGAAGTCGCATATGAATGCACTATCGCATAATCTACATATGTATAGGAATATATGGCTACTTCAGAAGTAGCAAGTGTGATTGGACTGAGCAGTTTTTCCGAGCATGCGTGGTTCCCCTTAATAGATCTCTTAGACTTTTAAGGTCCATGCTACGCGAAGTTTCGAGTCTCACTCCATCGCAAACATATATTTCACCATTATCATAAGGTACGCGATGATGTCAAACTAGGTGACATAGAAGCGTTGCAAAGTACATACAGATCTCAATGTGGGAGATCTGTTGACTAAATTCCTCTTCCACGAGACAAGCATGCACCAAATTGCTATAGGTGTTAAGCTTTTACCAAATTGTAAACTAGATTAAATTGTACTCTAGTGTAAGTGGGAGACTGAAGGAGATATGTCCTAGAGGCAATTAATAAAGATATTTTATTTGACATATCTCGATTGTTCATAATATGTTTTATACCATGCTATAATTGTATTAAGCGGAAACATTAATACACGTATGGTATGTAAACAAGCAGGTTCCTAGTAGCCTCTTTACTAGTCCATTGAGATCAACAGATGATCAAGGCTTCCTGATCATGGACTTGGACGTCAATTGATAATGGAGTCGTATCATTAGGTGAATGATATGATGGACGCACACCCAATATATATAGGACATAGTACTCACGCCTTCGACCGTGAGATCATATTTAACTGCTATTTTTGGAAGGTACTTTGATTGCATCAAACGTCACTCCTTACATAGGGTGACAATAAAGGTGTCCCTCTCGGGTATCCGAAGGAAATATGTTGAGGCGTATGATTAAGAGCGGGATTTGCCAATCCGTATAGCAGGATAGATACTCTGTGCCCACTCGGTGAGATTACATCAATGAGCTTGCAATTATGTGACTAGGTCACGAGGATGTAATATCACAGACGAGTAAATAATAGTATTGTCGGTAACGAGATCGAGCTAGGTATCGCGATTCCTGAGATCGAGTCTCGGACAAGACTAAGTATCGCCAGGCAAGAGGTCTGAGACTTGACGTCTAAGGTTCAAACGACAAAGATATTCATGGACGCACAGGGGCTATCATGGGTATCCACGACCCCACTGTTAGTCATTGATCGGAGAACGGGTCTCGATCATGTCTGGAGTGATCCCGAACCGTAGGGTGGCACACTTAAGGATAGGCGACGTTTATTTAGATTGGACGCATAAGAGAAAATAGAGAGAAGAACACCAGAAGCGTTATGGGACATATCCGACGGAGTTTGAGGGTCGACAAAATGGTTTTCGGAGCCAAAATAAATTAGATAATATGTATTTAATAATAATTAGTGTAATTAATAGTTAAATATATTTTATTTTAATTGATTTCGAATTTTTAAAGGCAGCCCACCTTAAATGGGACTTCCCATGGGAAAGAAGGCCCACAAGGGGGGAACCCCTTGGTGCGAATTGGGAGGGGCTGTCCTAGGTGGGCTCCTTGGAGCCCACCTAGGGGTTGGCGCACCCCTTGGTGCGGTTTGCCATGTGGGACTAGTGGGGTTTAGTCCCACATGGCATAGCCACCAAGGGTGACACCCCTCCTCCTCCTTTATAAAGGGATGCCCCCATGCCTTGGAAAATTGCACCATCCTCTTTCTTTCTCTCATTCGTTTAAGTTGTGGCTCCGCAATTGGGTCTACGCACGGGTTGAGAGAGTTCTCTCCACCATACGCACACGGCCGTGCTGCTGGGTCCAAGTCTTCTGCTTTCGGTGTTTTGCTGGATCGGAGCCCGGAGGTCGTCGTCTACACCGTACGTGTGTAGAGCTACGAGGTGCTACACTTGCCGCACTTGGAGAGGTTCGTCTACACGACCTTGAGGTCGGCGCCGCCATCGTCTTCGCTGCCCGTCTTCATCATGCGTCGTCATCGAAACAGATCTTTTGATCGTCGATGCTTACGGTCTACAAGGGTATGTATACCGTTCCCTCCGTTACTTTATATCTGCATAGTAATAGATTCTGGCTAGTTAAGGTTATCGTTGTTAGGAAATTTTTTGTTTAATGCATACGATCCCCTTCACGCCACCCCCCGCCGCGCAGTTCGCCGCCACGCAGCTCGCCGCCGTGCCGGATGAAAGGACAAGGATGTCGCCTAGAGGGGGGGCGTGAATAGGCGATTAAAACTTTTTCGGATTAGGCTTGATAATTGCGGAATAAAACTAGGTGTTTAAATTAACAAGCCAACAACCTAAATAAACTAGGCTCACCTATGTGCACCAACAACTTATGCTAAGCAAGACAAGCAACAAGGTGATAGCAATATAGAATACTTCAACCACGAAGGCTATCACAATGTAAAGTGCATAAGTAAAGAGCTCGGGTATAGAAATAACTGAGGCACGCGGAGACGAGGATGTATTCTCGAGTTCCTCCTTTTTACGGGAGTACGTCTCGTTGGAGAGGTGTGAACCAACACAATGGTTCAACAACCACAAAGGTTTCACCTTCTTCTCCGATGAACTGCACCACAAAGGTTTGGTTCACCTTCTACTATCAGAATCCTTCGGGGCGGAAATCCGGAGCCTTTCAACAACGATCCGGGGCACAACCCACAACGGGATTGGGGGCTCCCGAACAGCTACAAGTGACCACACAAGGGTCTCAACCACCACACGGGCGTCTAGGGTCCAAAGACCCAAGAGTAACAAGTTCACAAGCTTTCAACTTCCACAAATCCTCGTGGAGAGCACAAACCGATGCACAAAGCAATGGCAAGAGCACAAGTGCTCAAATCCTTCACTCTCAAATCCCACCAAAAGTAACTAATGCTTATGGGGGGAGAAGAGAGGTAGGACAAAGAGGAGAACCACACAAGAACTCCAAGATCACGATCTACTAGGTTCCCCTCACTTGGAGGAGGAATGGATTGGTGAAAATGTAGATCTTGATCTCCTCTCACTTTCCCTCAAAGATATGCAAGAATCATGGGAGGGATTGAGAGGTAGGCAAGTTTTTCCAAATGTCAACAATGGAGGAGAGAGAGGGGAAAAATGAGCTCAAAGGGTTGGGGAACCGTTGGGGAAGAAAGCCCCTTAAATAGGTCCCCCAAAAAGGTGACCGTTGAAGGGGTACGGAAGCCCTGCCTAGGGGCCGGCCTCAGTTCTTCACGCAGGAACAACCAGGAGAACCGCCCTGAGGTCCGGCCTGGGGGCCGGCCTGCTCACAGACCCACCCGGCCTGGGCCAGCCTGGGGACCGGCCACCCCGCTGAGCAGCCCGGCCTGGGCCGGCCCCAAGGCCGGCCAGCCTGCTGCGCCGCCTTCTTCGACCTCTAATATTTGCAAGAAAACTTCAAATGGGATGAAACCAACTTTGTTGGAAAGATATCGACAAGAGGTTTCCTACAAAAAGTGGAAATATTAAGAACCATAAATAGAGTTAAGTTGACATACATGGGAAGGTGTGAAACTTTCCTCAAGGATAAACCGATAATATTTCCAACACGAAAACGCAACAAGTTTTTCATCCGGACTCCGTTTTCTATGATCTTGGGCTTGCTCCGAAGATAATCACAAGATCATGCATATACACATCATAGTCCATCATGTGAGGAGGAAACCACAAGTACAGAGTTTGACCTCTCTTAGAAAAGGCAAACCAGTAATACCTCGAACATCAAAATGGCAAGAAGATATTCAAATGAAATCCGTTTTTGATGAACTAGAGCTTGATATGGAGATGAACACAATCTCTAAATTCTCACATGGATAAAAGCCAAATAAGAATCAAGAAAGATGATATGCCAAATATGTAAAGGTTTGAGCTCTCCACAAACATGCGATCAAGTTACTCACTTGAGAGCCCCTCTTGATAGTACGCCGTCTATCCTATAACCCGGTCTCCCACTAACACCATGAGACCGGTTAAATAGAAAACCTATCAAGATCATACCTTTGCCTTGCGCATTCCACTTGAGCTTGATGATGACGATCTTGACTCTCTCAAGTTGGAACACCTTTCTTGATTGTGCTTGCTAGCACATGCTTGATGAAGACATCTCCAAAATACTCCCCCATACACCTTGATGGGAGAACTTGCTAAGCTCCATCTTCATGAATCCACTTGCACTTCATCTTCTTATCTTGATATATATGATGGCTTGGAGATAACATGAAAGTTCATTCAATCTTCTTTTCCAAGCCATGCTTGCAATAAGCTCAACTCTTCACATGACCATTCTTCATATAAACCCTTGAAAAGGGTATTGATCATCATGTAATCTTCTAGAGTCCAACACATGAACTCCAATCTTTTCCTATGGACAAGATCTACAAGAATATCACAATGCAAACATTAGTCCATAAGGATTGTCATTAATTACCAAAACCATGCATGGGGCAACACATGCACTTTCACCGGAGCCGCCCCGATTCGCCGCCGATTCGTTCCCCCGCCGCCGCATCCGCCCCCCGATTCATCGCTGTCATGCCGCCTCGCCGCCACGTGAAAAACAGCTCTGGTTTCCGTGGTTGCGGCCGTCCGGGCGCTGGTCCGTGGAGATAAAGCAGGATGCGTAGCGGTGGTACATGGGTACCTTCGATACGCCCGAGCTCGCCACCCGCGCGTACGACGTGGTGGCAATGATGTTGGGCCGCCCGCGCGTCGACTTCAACTTTTCGGAGGAGAACCAGGAGGACGCCGAGTTTCTCGTCGAGGATGTTCAGATGGTGACGCGCGAGGAGGAGATGGAGAAGCGCCGCGCCTACGTGCAGCTGCGCATCCGCTGTGACGATGAGGCAGCGATGGAGCGGTTTCGCCGTGGGCATCTGGAGCTCGTGCGGACGCAGATGGACTTCGACGCCGAGATTGACGGGATGAAGAAGAAAGAAGCTTCGACATCCCGGGGAGAGGTTGTCCCCTCCGGCACTACCAACGTGCCGTCGGACTCCGACGAGTCGTTCGAGACCTACTGGAAGAGTCTTGGGCTCTCCGATGATTCCGATTCCGAGATTGATGATGAGTGCTAGGTCGAGTGTGAGTTTAGGTACTATGTTCAAGTTTGTTGAGTGTCCTTGTTCAAGTTTGTCGAGTGTCTGTTTAGTGTCAATTTTATATGTTTTAGTCGAGTTTCATGTGTCAAGACTTGAAAATTTCAACGTTTGGATGTGTTCAAGTTTGTAATATAAATGTTTGGATGTGTTCAAGTTTGAAATTTCAATGTTTGGATGTGTGAAAGTTCGAAATTTCAATGTTTGATGTGTTAAAGATTTAAATTTCAATGTTTGATGTGTTGGTCGGTGCCCTATTTTATATCATCTGAGATTCTAGTGCCCTACTATGCATCATCTGCATTGGGTGATGTAAAATGCAGAAATTGTGATATAAAAAAAAGGGTGCCATATTTTGCATCATCTGTTGTTGGAGTTGCTCTTACTACCTCCTCTCTCTCCCTCCGCCTCTCTCTCCCTCCGGAATGCTCCTGTCTCTCTCCCGAAGTTCAGATTGTCGAGCACCCACGTACGGTGGGCTTCCCCGACCAAGTATGGTGGACTCCCGAGGCTGAGCACGGTGGACTCTTGCCGGTGACATCATGTAGGCCTGCTCGTCGAGGCAGACAAATGGGCACATCACAGGGGAGCGGAGATAGGCACATTGTAGGCAACCAAGCCAGACGCAGTTCATGGACCAAAACTCGTTCCAGTGAAACCAGTCCCTACCGGGTAAGAAAGGCAGGAAACACGAATCTACTATGTCAGCCAAATACGCCCTTCGCCATCGGATTCGACCAAGTGAGACGACAGGGTCAATCCGACACTAGAGGGTGCCCTGCCCCATCTGTGGAAAGGCATAATGCAGAGGAAGAACGTATGGAGGGGGCACACTGGAGAGGATGGACCGGAGTGCAACTTTTTTTTTTTGCGATTTTCCATAGTTTCTCATTCCAAAGCAACAGGGTTACAATCAGAGATTAGGCGGTTACAGATGAAATCCGGAGCACTGACAGGCCAGTGGCACCGTTGCCTTTTCTCAACACAAGTTCTAGCACATAAATGGGCAGCAATATTGCCAGTTCGTCTAATGAAGCATATAGAACAACTAGTAAACCCTCTACTTAAAACCTTGATGTCAGCAAGAATTGGTCCGACCTCTGACCGATCAAAGTTGCCATCTTTCCACAAATTGGTAAGGATTTGTGAGTCACTTTCAATAATAATTTTCTGAAAGCCATGATCCCTAGCAAGAAACATACCATTGCGAGCAGCCGAAGCTTCCATAGTAAGAGCAGACGCAGCAAAGGGGTACCAGGATGCCTCAGCCACTAAGAAATTACCCAGATGGTCACGAGCAATGGATCCGGTAGCACCTTCAGAGGACGCAGCACCAAAGGCACCATCCACGTTGATCTTGATCACCCCAACATCCAGAGGCCGCCAATGGGCAAGGAGTTTAGGTTCGTTAGCCTTGCTATGGTCAATGCCCGCATTCCAGAGGTCAAAGGCAGTATCAAGAGCCCAATGAACAGCTTTGCTAATTGGCATATTGTTGTTCCCATGTCTGCGATCATTCCTTGCCTTCCAAATTGCCCACATCCCACAGAGAACCATGCAAGAGTCCTTATCAGGGAGAAAAGAGCCATTGATAAGGTCCACCGCCCAGGATTGAGGATGCAGCTTAGGGATTTTAATCCCAGTTAGAGTCTTTACCTCATCCCAGAACAAGAGTGCCCATTCACAATGAAGTAGAGCATGAAAAGTTGATTCAGAGTCAACCCCACAATCAGCACAGAAGGGGATTCTCTCAATGTGTTTGCTATGCAGAACTTCTCTGCATGGGATAAAATTGTGAAGAACACGCCACCAGAAGGTCTTGACTTTGGGGGGAGCCGGCAGTCTCCAAAGTTTTTTCTAGATTGGATCAGCAGTAGCGCTAGAGCTAGACAGAGACAAATCTGGATGGTTTGAGCAGAGGAGGCGATAAGCTGAGCGGACAGTGAAGTTACCATGTTTTTCAGCACCCCAGGCCCAGATATCATCAGCGGATTTGCCACAAGGAATGGAGCAAATAGCAGGTACATCAGCAGCACTAAAATTTGCTTTGATAGCGTTGAGGTTCCAGGAAGAGGAGTCATCATTTAGGAGCTCGCTGGCAAGAATCACGGTAGCAGTGTCCGGCTTGACCAAGGGTTTGAAACCATTGTTAGAAGGGATCCACGGGTCTTCCCATACTCTAATGGTGTTACCACTGCCCACACGTTTGATGAGACCTTTAAGAAGCCCTTCTCTGCCATGGAGAATAGCTCTCCAAGTATGAGAAGAATTCTTCTTCTTGGTCGCTTTGGTAAAGTCACAGTGGGGGAAATATTTTCCTTTAAGAACACGAGCACAGAGTGAGTTGGGATTAGTAAGCAATCTCCAACCTTGCTTCGCAAGCATAGCTTGGTTGAAAGTTTGAAGGTCCCGGAAACCCATACCCCCAGCAGCTTTAGGAATTGCAATATCAGCCCATTTTTTCCAATGCAATTTCCTTTTAATACCATCACCTCCCCACCAGAAATTGGCCAGAGAGCCAGTAATCTTCTTGCAAGTGTTGGCAGACAAATGGAAGCAGCTCATCGGAAAGGTGGGAATGGCCTGAGCAATCGCCTGAATGAGAACTCCCCTGGCAGCGCCACTCAAGTTCTTAGGACACCATCCGAAAACCAGCTTTTTGACGGTAGAAGGCAAATGCTCAAAGGCATCAGAGGTGGATCTGCCCAAGGCAGTAGGGAGTCCCAAATATTTTTCAACCAAGGCCTCAGCTTCAATGTCCAGACCCCTGTGCATAGCATCCTTCATACCTTCAGAGCAATTTTTGCTGAAAAAGATGGCCGACTTTGCCTTGTTTACAAGCTGGCCCGATCCCTTTCTGTAAATTACGAGAATATCATGCAGCCTGGTGGCACTAGCAGTGGAGGCCTCCGAGAAAATCATGCTATCGTCGGCAAAGAGAAGGTGAGAAACCCACGGGGCATGAATACCAACTCTAACACCCCTCAAAAGAAAGGCCGGGCCGCTGAACTTTAACATGCTGCTCATCCCTTCACCACACAGAAGGAAAAGGTAGGGCGAAATTGGGTCACCTTGGCGAATGCCCCTCGAAGGCTTGAAGAACTCCGAGTATTGGCCATTAACTCTGACCGAGAAAGAAACCGATTCCACACAGGCCATGATTCGATTAACCAGCTTGTCATCTAGCCCAAGCTTTAGCATGATGGCTTTGAGATAGACCCATTCGACACGGTCGTAGGCCTTGGCCATGTCCAGTTTGATAGCACAAGCCCCATATTTTCCTTTTTTCCTTTTTAGATAGTGGACACTTTCATAAGCAGTTAGGACATTGTCGGTAATCAGGCGGCCAGGAACAAAGGCACTCTGCTCCTCCGAGATAATTTCATCCAGGACAGGACGGAGGCGGTTTGCTAGAACTTTAGACGCAATTTTGTACAGCACGTTGCATAAAGCAATGGGCCTGAACTGAGCAAGCTCCTGCGGTTGCTTAACCTTAGGGATCAACACAAGGATAGTTTGATTCACATCCCCAGGCATTGGGCCACCTTCCAGAAATTTTCTGATAGCCTCACACACCGCCACTTTCAGCAGATCCCAATGTTTGACATAGAAGCCCACTGTAAACCCGTCAGGGCCAGGCGAGGAATTTGGCTGCATCATAAAAAGAGCTTCTTCGATTTCAGCAAAGGAGTATGGTCTGCTGAGATGCACATTCATCTGATTCGTGACCTTACACGGCACAAAATCCAGAATAGGAGATGGGTCAGTGTCATCTTGAGCCAGGAACAAATTTTTATAGAAGTTATTAGCTTCCAGCTCGAGTTCCTTTTGCACAGTACACATGGTACCATCAGATTTCTTGAGGGCCACAATTCTATTAGAGCGAAATCTCTCTTTCGCCTTGGCATGGAAATAGGTAGTGTTGCGGTCACCTTCTTTAAGCCATTTCACTCTAGAGCGTTGCTTAGTCATAGTTTCTTCCCTAGCCAGCAAGTCAGAGATCTTTTTCATAACATTGCATTCCTCTCTAGTAGGGCCAGTTCGAATGGAATTGGAGCGGAGGAATTCCAATCTTCTTCTCATCTCTTTGAGTTGTTTCTTCACAGAGCCGAATTCATTACTGCTCCACGAGCATAGAGTAGACTTGAGAGATCCCAGAGATTTTTGGATGCCCTCTAAGTCATGGTTGTCGCTACTCCAGCCCTCCCGGACCACTCTCTCATAGTTTTCATGTTGCCGCCACATATTTTCATATTTAAAGGGTTTAACAACCCCCCAGCACGCCCACCAACAGTGCAAGCCACCGACACCAGAAGAGCACAATGATCTGATTCAGTGGTTTGTACATGTTGAACCGAAGTAGCATCGAAGGCATGCAGAAAATTCCCATCCCCAAGGGCTCGGTCAAGCCTCACCTTGACATTATTTGAGCCATTCTGGCGGTTGTCCCAGGTGTAGGGCAGACCAGAATAGCCGAGGTCAGAGAAGTGGCAAACATCGACCACCTTCCTGAAACCCTCCATAGTCCATTCCTCCCTGTCCTTGCCGCCAAAGTGTTCACTAGCACACAGGATTTCGTTGAAATCCCCAGCACACAGCCAGGGAACATCAAACTGACACCGAAGAAATCTCAGCCTTTTCCAGCTTTCTTTCCTCAAGTCTCTTCTAGCATCACCATAGAAACCTGTGAAGCGCCACGTCTTGTTGCCAGTAGCCTCACAAGTCACCAACACATCAATGTGCGTTTTGAAGAAGGATTTCAAAACCACATTAGCATCATTATTCCAGAAGAGCACCAGGCCCCCACTCAGGCCATCACTGCTCACTCCGAAACTGTTATCAAACCCTAGGCGCCATTTCAAGTTCTGGGCTCTCGTAGCATGCATCTTGGTCTCCGAGAGAAAAACCAAGAACGGGCGATGGATCTGCACCAAGTGGCAGACCTCTTGAACTGTCTCGGACCGCCCGCAGCCCCGACAGTTCAGACAGAGGATACTCATTGCTTGCGGTGGGGCTGCTTGACATTGGCAGCCTCCACCTCCATGGTTGTAGCATTCACAATTTCCGACTTGTGCTTCTTCACAGTCTTAGCACCATCACTGCCTCTAAGGAACAGACCCGCTGTCATGCCAGGGTGGCCCTCTGAATAACAACTGCCAGAGACCGGTCATCAGGTTCAGCGACCAAGCTAGAAGTTAGCAGCTCAGCTCTAGCAGTAGTGCCTCCTCCTCCTGAGGCAGGCTTTCTTTTCTTCAGAGAGATGACATTTTTATTGGCGTCACCTGAGCCAGGGAAGAGTTGCTTCGCAATTTCAGCAACTTTAGCGCCCGGAGGTGAATTAATACTCTTGGACTTGGATGCAGGAGAGGAGACCTCCTCTTCCACGGATTTTTCCATAGGTTTCTCAGCAGAATCTTTGGAAGTTCTGCTAGCCGCCGATCCAGGGAAGGATTTCTTTCCCCCTCCCCGATCCCTGGAATCACTATTCCAAGACGCCGACGCAGCAGCCTGGCCAAAGGACTGAGGCTTCTTCTTCCTGTCTTCAGGAGCTCTCAAGTTGCGATCAAAAGGCAGTTTGCCAGCTACACGGCCTATGGCGCTAATCTAGCAATTGCCAACTGAGGCTTGTCTTTTCTTAGCTAAGAAAGCATATTTTAGTAACCAAACACGTTCTAAGTAACAACCCAACGATGTTTTCGCTGCACCACGCTATCTACAGTTCTCATGTGATGCAGCTAACAACGGATATTACATGTAGTTTCAACTTTCAAGAGCCCATATATATATGTACAGTACAAGTTTATAATACAGTGAGGCTTGCACATGCCAACAGTAATCTGGCATCAAGCTCTTCACTGTAGTAAGATAAGACCTTTGTCCACGGATCTCCAGTTTGCCGCCAGAAGGAAGATACGGAGGCATAGAGCACAGTTGTCGCGAGATTTATTAGGTCTCTCTTGACTCTGTTCTCGGCAAGGAATCTTGCCTGGTCAACTCATAGTTTGTCTCTGGACTACGGGCCATCATATCAACGCGCATTGAACATAAGAAGAAGAACGAAGATGTATAGATGCTTATGTGCCACAGACTGCAGAAAAGAACAAATCTCTCTTTAGTTCATTCATAGTAGGGATAGGCTAGAACATGTATCAAATGTGACGTAGAAAAGCAGAAATTCTCCAACAAGGTGCATTCGCACTATAATTCAAAATGTACGTTTTCGCTTCAAGGAAAGCTAGCCCAAGTGAGCAATTGCTCGAGAAAGAAGGGTTATAAGGTTTTTGTTTTTGTTTTTTGCAGGGGGTGTAACTAAGGGTTCAGGAGTCAAGGAAAGTAATTTAGCTTGTAACAAGATGGGAGTGATACATATCTATCATACTTGTAGCTAGCAAGTAAGAAGGATTCCAGATAGTTCCCCAAACTAAGAGAGCACATCAGCAAACTAATTTGCCCGCATCAATGGGCAAGGCAATCCTTGCCTATGCGTGAGTTTGCTTCGCAAAAAGAAGATACTTGAGCTCTACTAAACAAGCAATTGCTAGGCAAGGCTAGGTATGAAGCTGATTAACCAAGGGAGATACACATACCCTAGTTATCGTGGCAAATCCACACAAGCTAGACTTTCAAAACTGAAATTACTCCTGACAAGGAAAGATGATTCACACCTGTGCCAAATCCAGTAGCTATTATTTGATTCTAGCTTCCAGCTTACAGCTGCAAAAGATAATGTGATGAAACCAAAAATTAAGTATAGCCAACGGAACCGTTTGTTCAACATCTCCAGAGTATTCCAAAAGAAAGGCACAAGGTTTTGCCATCTGGAAGAAAGAACGGAATATGAGGAAGGCATCAGCCAAGCAATGGAAATGCTGGATGTTATGAGTTGTAATTGACATTAACTTGCACACAGTGGTGTTAACATGTCGAAATTCATAATGTGTGCATGTGAAACTAAGATACAGAGGATACAGACATGACATAACGATATATATTCACAAAACCATGAATACAAGCACACCTTTGAGGCACATTGAGGTTGATTCGCCATGAGCAGCATATAAATCTTTGTGCTGTAGAGAATTCCAATATCCAACCAATAAGCAGGCCAAGGGAACCAATAGCAACAACGATACCGATATTGGCAGACCTAAGATGGTAACTCATCATACATTGATGCACCCAGTGTTCGTGATACTTGATAAAACAAAAGTAACCAGTGACTTACATACCTGGTGGCACCAGTTGCAGCCAAAATAGCTGTGAGAATAAAAACAGCAGTATGCATTGCTCGTTTCGAAGCTTCTTTAATTGTAGCCATGTATATAAATGTACCAATAACAGCCATGAATGAAAGCCAGAAGTCCAAAAACTGGATCAGAATAGTTCGGGTGTCATGGCCCAATAATGCATCAGAATTATTTCGAATACGTAAAAACTGCTATAGGACAGACACTTTGTCGGCGTTACTCAAACTTCGCAAACGCGGGATTTTGCTGATGGAGCCGACAAAGTGTGATGGCCAAAAAAATTGAAGGCAAGAGGTATGCCCATGAAAAAAGGCCAGAAAACCCCAAAACGACTTCGACGACCTCCCAATGGGGGGGGGGGGGGGGGGGTCAAGGGCCTTTGAAATCGTCCCGAACCCCAAAATAGTTGTGGACCAAGCTCCATAACAGGACATCACAAGAAAATGATTATCCTTCAAGTTAGACCAATTAATCACTGTGAAAGTAAGTTTAATAGCATCAACCAGGAAAAATAATGCTGAATTTACTTCTATTTGTGTCAACAAAACTGCTAGCATGTTCCTTCCAAAATTGAAAATTTCCAGTATGATCCATCAGCTTTCAATTTCTCTTTTCTAACGTTAGAATGTCTTGACATCAAAGAGATTGTGTAAACTCAGGCTCCGTGGGGCCCACATGCTAAAAAATGTCCATTGGATGCAACTACATGTAAGCTTGTAAACTATGCTTGTGTTCCTTTTAAGCCTTTTAGTTGACTATCAACCAGACGGGTGGTCTACCTCACATTATTAGAATATTAGGCATGCATGACCATGTTATCTAGTCCACCAGTATGTCAATAATGTGTAAACTAGCAGTCTACGCATATACATATATGGTGAGTATCTTACCTGTAATACATGAAAAGAAAGTAAGCACCAGGTGCCCACATCACATGAATGGTATAAGGCACTAGAAATTCCACTAGAAGTGTAAAGAATCCATTCGGCGAACGCCTAGGTTGCAATGGGAAAAAGGTTACCATGTTAATGGTCAAATTTACTGCATTTTATATCAAAGAAGTACTCAAATTTGATTTCTTAAATGGGGATAAGGTTTGAAATCAAGATATACAAATACGGAAGAGGTATTTTGCAGTAACACAGGCTAGCAGGCTATCAGTCATTTGGCACCTACTAATGTTTCATCCCTCCAATCTCAATCACCTTTGTCATGGTGACAAGATTTAATTGAATTAACATTTATGTTATGATAGCAAATTCCATAACTCGCAGAATGGTTAACTTCATAGTTCAACAAGAAACTTTAGTGTACATATTATCACTGGATCATAAGATGCTGGTTTCAAAAATGATATGAAAGAGAACTGATTTCGCAAAGGCCTTTGTACATATCTAACAGTTCTCCAACAATTTTATGTTCAACCGGAGATAGCCCTTTTGTGTAAAAAACTAGAAATACCTCCACAATGTTAAAGCATTTTCCTTCCACCAGCTGATAGAAATAAATAAAATACTCCAATGAGATTCTGGAGTAGTAAGCTGCATCGAGGGTTCCCAAAATTGCAAAATACATATCTGGGTCATCAAATTTAAGTAAATGGCTCAAAGGTCCTCAAGTTTTTATGTTCGTCTATAAAGCACAATTTGGCTGGCCTGGCCAATAAGGTCGAACATCAAACCTACTGAAGTTTCTCAATTCATCATGCAACAAGAATAATGAATATACCTTTTGCCGGAGAGCCCAGAAGGCAGGTAAAATTGCTGCAGCATTTGATGCGATTAGAAAGACGGACTGCCTAATGTGCCCTGCACTTAGGTATAACCACTATTATACAGAAATTTTCTAAAGTTATTACATATATGCAAAATGATACGGAGTACATCACAACTGGTCAATAGGGGATTACTAATTGCATAAAGCAATGCATTCTCCTTAAAGATAAGCTGTAGCCCGCATTGGTATGTTAAGAAGTTCCAACTACATTGATATCATGATATGTCAAGAACTACACATGCTGGTTCATTATTTCTTGCATTTTGAACCTGCAAAGAAGTTTACTTAGCACAGTTTATCTCATTACCCTTGTCCACTGTAGAATCAGTAAGAAATGGAACGAACCTAGTAGACAACAGATAATTACAGTCTCAAGTCTCAACATTCAAATTTTCATTTGTCAAGTTTTCATTAGGTTGTCACCAACTTATGTGTATTCTGTGGACAGCACTTGGAACTAGAAAACTCCACTGACGCAAGAACTTCAAATCAACTTGTAACATGAAATATTTTTCCACTGGATGATGTATATCAAGGCATTTCAGTAACATTAAACGACTACGGAAAATCACATCATGTATATGGGAAAGGATTTTCTACCGTAAAACACTGGCACATTGAATTTTCAGAACTAAATATGAGACTTACCATTAGGTGAAACTAATTCATTGCTGCAATCAAAACCACCATGATCACGATCGCAAGTGCAGAAGCTGGAAAAGGAGAAGAACGAATCTTTAAGAATTATCACAATATCCAGACAAAATTACTATTTTTGTTGAATATTAATATATTATATGCAAACATCATATACAGGGCACAAAAGTAAAAAGTACATCGAAAGAGCAGGGCAGATCTTTAGCATTTAATAACCTGTAGAACGTTAACCCACTTTCATCAACTGAAGAATGACAAACACCATTCTGATTACAGTTTCTATGGCATCCCTGAAGAGATAAAGACATATACGTCTGAGAATTTGAAGTATTCTTTGGATGCTTAACTCCAAAGCACCAAGTCCCCTCCTTGGCATAGAAAATAGATAGATCCATGTCTGAATTCGTGGAATTCTGTAGTGAAAAGAATATTGAACCATTACGGCTGCTTGTCCTGCTTGCATAATAATCCCAACTATCATTTGATGGTAAGCCACCATATCTTGAGTACAGCTCGTAATTCATTTCTTTATCTGACTTTAACTGGACATGAATAAGCGCACCCGCTGAACCTTGGGGAACATCCAAAAGGAAATAAGTCCATGCAAATTGCTCATAGGATGAGTTGCTTAAAAACTGTTCGAGCAAGAAGTGGCTATCTTCCAGCATTTCCCTCCCATCAGTAGGAACATAATATGACTCGAAAGGGACAGAAGGATTTCTTTTAGGAACTCTCTGCGCATAAACAACATGTGATTAATAAAGATGCCTACTGAGAAATGAAGTTCATAGACATAAAGAGTACACATAGCACTCTCAGATTAACTTACTTTCTCCAGCAACAATGCTGGACAAACTAAGGGATCAATCTAGTGAGATATCTTGGGTGGCAAAGTGCTGGCTTAATTTAAAAGGAGAAGTTGAGAACTGCGGCGTCATAAAATTAAAATCTACTTTGCAAAAAATAAATTAAGAGCAAAGTGATGGCTCTTCAATGGGAGGTACATAAGACTATTGAAATCTGATAACCCGCTAAACTTCAACAGTAATGCTAATAGATTCTGATAACTTTCCTAACCTATCCAGTGCCCCCTCCATTACAAAAGTGAAAATTTGGAATTCAACATTAATGTAGTATTACAAGATTGCACATCATTAGAGAAGAAATTTAGTAGCACGGATAATAGCAGTGATATCCAAAACATCGATTGATCCAACAAATGTTGGTGTCTTGGTGATAAGATTTTGCTCTTGATCTTGTGTAGCTTCTGGAATTAATCTCAACTCATTTAGTAAAGAATTTTCATGATCAAAAGACGGGCCACATCAGGTTGGACTGCACTATAAAAGAAGAGAAAGGTAAACCCCACTAGACCACTACACTTCCAAAAACGATAGGCACCAGTACTTAGCTGCCACTGCACGTTAATGGCCAAGGGAAAATCACTCGGTCTTTGTGACGACCATGTTTATCTTTTTTGCTTAAAAAAAGTTAAAGGTTAAAACATATAAGTGTATTTGCTTATAAATAGCATAGAATGCATCTCTGCCAGCTACACAACCCACCTGGAGCACATATGCTTCCCATGAGCAATTGATTCCAGCTTTTCCCTTCAGACATTCAGTTACTTGCCAATCAAATGAAAAACAAGTTGTATCCAGCATAGGTGATGTTGTATTGTTTATCTCTGGATTGTTCACAATCTCAATTGCGATATACCATCGTCCAATATTTGGCAACTTTATAACCAAGGGAGCACTGCTAATATCGCCTGAATAATCATGCAAAATTCTCTGAGGGAAGGCGTTGTAACGCAGATAGCAAATCAAGGATGCCCTTTGGACTAATCCAAAATTTGCAGCTGCAATTTTAAATTGCTGTGCTAAATTGACTATATCCAAGAAGTAAAACTTCATATCGCCTTGCTTGAGGCACAAAGATTCATTTGAAATGGTACAAGTGATCACATCCTCGACTCGCACTAAGCTAGTGCTGTTGGAGTCAAGTTGATGTCCTATTGGAAGGTTCGACCTTGATAAGAACTGGTACGTCTATTATTTTCTTTAGTATTCAATCTTCTCCTTGTCCCGATAGTCTGACCTAAAAGATCTCTTGAGTTGTTATATTTTGAAAACTGAGAACAACCGACCATTTCAAATGTTTGGTTGCAGTAGGGTCCCAATAATGCTGAAGTGGGACATCCTTCTACCGTAATGCTAGTGCTCACTGAACGTGCTCTCCCTCGGCTAATCTGAAAAGGGTATAATTATCAGGATTCAAGTTTTATTTACACAATTATGCCAAAAGGGAGAATTATATAATACTGCAGAAGACCAAGTTTATCGCGCTCATGCACTAATCTGAAGTAATTGTACCATCTTTGATTGTGTGCGAGCAGATCCAAGGCCATTAAAATAACCAATGTACCAAACCCCTGGTGATATCTGGACATAAAAGGCAAGTACATCAGAAGTTTGCTGAATTTCTTAATATGATGGATTAGCTCACATGCAGTGTGTAGCTGATATATCACAAAACAATAATCTCCTTGCACTTAAGATCAGGACAGTCAGTGCTACACCAGTTTAGGGGCCCAGGGAGCCTAGTCATGCAACCAAAGAAGAAACCCATGCTAAAGTTAAACCTTTTAGGCAGAAGGAAGGATTGAAACAAAAGTTAAGATGTATTTGGACCCTGCCGGATTACAGATTACTCCATGGTATGAAGTTTCATGCACCAAGCAGTTCAGCCAAAAGCTTAAGATGTTGAGGCAAGGTTGGCATACTTGGACACTCCCTCTCACGTGCAGGCTCCACATGCCTATGACACGGACTTGAAATGGGCTGCAGTTTATTTTCTTAAAATTGCACAAACTAAGTCAGTAGGTCTCAAACTCAGGACCTAATGGTTCTATTATGGCATAGGCCATTGTTCGAGAAAATATGGGATGTGTCATATTGAATTACATGCACCAATAAGGTAAGAGATTTAATATGCTGATGGGCAACTTCAGCAAATGGAAGCATCCAAGAAATTATCTGGGTTAACTTGAATTTTTATGCAACTAGTTTTTAAAGCTGTCTCTACATTTGTATTTAAAATTATGCGCACATTGGGTGATCGACTACCAGTGTTCCTAGGAGGTGAATACGTTCTAGAAAATAAGACAATTCTAGTTGAGTTGAAAAAACTTTATAGAATGCTGATGGACAGCACAAGTAAACATTAAATCAAGGTTTTATTAAGCGGTAGGCGCTGAATGAGTGTTCTGTCTCTGCTTTTTCTCTTTTTTGAAGGATTAAAGCGCTAAGCGCAATTAAGCGCACATTTAAGTGCAGTTAAACGCTACGCGTTTTGCCTCCGCTCAACGCCTAAGTGAGCTTAAGCATGCGCATAGGCACGCTTTTATAACCTTCATTAAATACAGTGTCAATAGGTGATTGCTCAAACATAACTTGCAAAAGCACAACTACTAATACAGAAGTAGCATGGATATATTCAACAAGGATGGTGGGAGCAGACATTACTTGGGTGCTGAAATTTGGATTGGATCAAATATCACAAAATCCTCCTGACTTAAGTATTTCTAATTATTTAACATGTTTTTGAACTATTAGGAGGTGATCATAATAGTGTCATCACTAGCTGTTTAGCTTACATGTGATGTTTGTAATAGTACAAGTATCCTGCCCATGAACTACCGCTCCAACATCTTTGGTAGTATTGCTGTAATTGTTATGCTGCTAGACCGCGACTATACATGAGGTAGCTACCACATATTGCCTTGCAAGTCAGAGCATCAGAATAATTAACCTGGTCGTTTGTTAACACTATTGATGTGTTTTTCTGAAATGGTATGCACTGCGCCAGATTTGATTGGTTATTCATATTGCCAAAAGATCCAACAGCAAGAAAGTTTGATACTGCAATAAAGAACCTTCCTGTCAAAATTAGTATAATCAGAAAGTTAAGTAAACACAGAATATTACGTTACAAACTTACAATAAAAAATAACATATAAAAACATAACTTACTACTTTTCAATAAACATACTCCTCAGCTAGATTAAACAAGTGGCATGACACTGTTCTAAAAACTACAAGTTGGATAGTACCACAACTCACAGCTAACAGGATGGAAGAAAAACACACACCAAAATATTGATTGACATCTTAACTACTTCAGCCTTCGCCTTACAAGGCTGCGGTACTTTGAAATTGGTATCTGTCACAGCATGGCTTTATTTTTCTCACTTGTTGCAACAAATTTGTTATGGACTTTCAAGGGAGATTGCAGCACTAGCACTCAATTATAATTTGGTACAACTAATCTCTTTCAGTATGAAGACTATGGTCATAAACAAAATTAACACTTTTTGAACAAGTTCACCGTCAAGGTATACGAGATTGTCAAAATAGAAAACGAAGATATCAAAGTAGTAAAGTACGAAATTACATGGGAAAATGTATATGGCACTCACATAAATTGTCCAAATAATAATCGGATAAATCGGGAATAGGAGGGTTGGCAATCATCAAACAGATGATAGCAAGATCGCTTCTCGGAAGATCTCTTAAGTGTTCCCTGGGCTGCATTATTTAAAGAAACATTGCACAAATTGTGCATAAGTCGGTTTTGCAACTACGCTACATAAAAATAGGAGATAAAATAATAATGCTATTAAAAGGTTAACATAACGTTTCAGCTCATAGTCATGCATTGGTGCATCACTACTTGCTTTATTTGAAGCACATAAGTGCTTTGTTTCTATTTGATCCCCACAGTGCATACAAGAGACCAGTCACCGTACCTTTTACCATACAAAGTCTATTGACCACCAGATGTAAAAAAAAACTATAACCAAATCAATCATTCTTTTAGGACAAACTGTAAAGGAGGCTCCAGCGGTGTGGTGTGTGTGTGTGGTGGGGGCTGCAAAACCATATTGATCGTCCCTGCTTCCTCACATTCTCTTGAAAGCAAGATATATACTCCCAGTGAAAAGTAATACTCTACTGTGTGTTCAATGTATCTTTGGATTATAGGATATTTGGAAAGTTGGAATGCTATGGGAAAATTTCCTATGTAACCCGTCCATTGGAATAAACGAATGGGTATGCAAAAATCCAGTGAAAATCCTAGGGAATGGATTAATCCATGAACCACGTGTATAATGTGCTGGGACGAACATGAACATAATGTTTGCTACTGTTGATGTCTACTAATCATGAAGGATTTTTCCAGTCACAAGCTTTATTGCTTTGAAGCCGAGGCAGCCGAGGATTATGAGCTATTTCGTTAAGTAAACACAAAATGATACCAATGTGAAAAGAATTCACATTGCCAGTGGATTATGCGAAGACAGGCCAGCATAGCTCATCCATATATAAACAACTTACTATTGTGAACAGAGATTATATAACTGACAGAAGAGCAGAGTCTTTGACTTACAATATCTCGGTCGGTTGCAAAATCCATGGTGATAGAAGAAAATGATGCCGGAAGGTCAACTGCTAGTAAGCAAAAACAAAGATACAGTCAAACCATGAATCGGGTATTATTTTACTAGATACATCAGTCACAAGTCACAAATATGAATGCTGCCTCAAAAATAAATATGAATGCGTCTATTTTTCTTCACTGGGAAAGAAAAATATTTAACAAGAAAAACTCGGCCGAGCAAGCAATGTAGAACCAGAGGTATAGGCGTCAAACTGCGAATTCCAGTAACCCAAACATGGGCACGTTTAGACAGAATCCACAGAATCTGTTGGCAAAAGACCATTCGGAAACTCTCCCAGCCCAAGGATCAGACCCGTGAGGAAATGCTAACCGATCACTTACTTAAGCCAGCCACTCCGAGAAGGACATTAAAAAAAGGGAAAAATTCGACCGACGCGGATCGATCAGACTAACACCAGAGCGCCTATCGAACAACACATTATAACACTGCACTTAAACCCAAGCAGCAACAGCTCCGACGAGAATTTCTCACCGCGCAGGTAGGTCCAGTCGTAGGGCTTCAGCGAGAGCCTGCTCTGCCCGTAGCTGGACAGCACCACCGGCTGCGCGGCGCACGCTCTGGGCCCCGCCGCCAAGCCTAGGACGCCCAGCGTCACCAGCGCCGCCGCCCACCGCGTCGCCGCCATCGGAGTGGGACGGCGCACGGCACGGTACCAAACCGACCAGTCCACAACTTACCTACCACCACACCACACTGGTAGGGCAACGCGTGAACCCTACGAGCTCAAAACCCTCGCGCCGGCAACGACGGCTGCGGAGATCAGGTGACTGAAGGAAGAGGACGGGTTGGATTTTCCGTTCTTTTTTCTTGTAAATAATATCGAGTGGGAGAAAACAAAGGGGAAAAAGCGACGCCGAGGGAGAAAGGTCACTAGTCTTGGTCGCGCTAGTTTATACGGTTTTAGTGGCATCCTAGGTGGATGTCCTGACGCTTCAGGCCGCGCTGTCAGTTTCCTCTCCGTAATTATTTTCTACGCGTTAGGCTACCTAGTCCGTAATTTTTGCGTGACCATTATAGGTCCGTAATTTCCGCCGGCCGGATTGGCCTCCCAAACGACCAACCAAGCGAGCCCTCAGCATTAACTGGCTGGAGATTACTGTGACAGAGATACCGTGTTCGATGCCATGTAGGGACAGAGATACCGTGCGGCCCACATGACAGTGGTGGGGGTGGGGTGGGGTGGGGGGGCGCACGGCAGCACGGCTGCCACTCGAGTAGACCCGTTAGGGTTTAAATTTTCATTTAAAATTGAGATAAAAATAAAATAAATTTAAACAAAACAGGCATCGCCTCACCTTAATCCTTGTGGCAGTTGATGTCGTCATGTATGACGTGGACGATAAGGCGGCACGGGAGGAGGAGTAGGTGTCCGAATGCGCGGCGCGCAAGCTGGAAGAGTTGCTGCCATCTGAGGAGGAGGCCTGCTGCGAGCTCGATGGCCTTCATGAAGCCCGGTTACTCCTCAATCTCGTTGCCTGTTGCCTGACGCCATCGTTGTGCACTCGGCACCATCTCTTGCGTCTCCATCAAATCATGCTTCAACCGGCGTAGATGCACGCGGTGGCGCGTCATGGATGACTAGGCCACGTCGTGGCGCACGTCGATCCTGCTGCTCTGCCTCCACGAAGCGGTGGTGACCAGCGCTCCTCCTTGACTCGACGGCAGGCGCTTGCCCACGCCTCACTGGTGGAAGCAGTCGCAAGGGGACGGTGCTCCCCGTTGTGGTGTGCTCGCGGACCGCCTCAATAGCGTTGTCCATCGTGTGGCCAGTAACCTCCCACCAGAAGTAATGCCCATTGGCGTTATAACGTGAGGGTCTCCACGTGTCGTTGTGAGCGCGAGAGGGCGTCACGCTCTTCCTGTAAGCGTTTGTGCCACGCGCCTCAGTTGCACTCGGCGTTCTTTGGGAGACGTGATGTTTCTCCGTCATTACCTCTCGCCGCGTGAGGACAACAATGTTGTGGCGGGAATAGGTGGCACGGAGAGGCCGCCCGTGCTTATGACCCACCCCTTAGATAGCCAGAAATCTGGCGGGACGAGCATGTCGTAGTCGCGCGCGGCTGCTCTAGGATGATGTTGTGGCCTCCAAGAATGGCCTGCTCGCACTGCCACTAGCCTCATAGTTGTTTGATGTCTACGCACGCTTCTATTCTTGTAAACAGTGTTGGGCCTCCAAGTGCAGAGGTTTGTAGAACAGTAACAAGTTTCACTTAAGTGAATTACCCAAGGTTTATCGAACTCAGGGAGGTAGAGGTCAAAGATATCCCTCTCAAGCAACCCTGCAATTAAGATACAAAAGTCTCTTGTGTCCCCAACACACCTAATACACTTGTCAGATGTATAGTTGCACTAGTTCGGCGAAGAGATATTAAAATACAAGTGATATGGATGATTATAAGTGGTAATTGCAATCTGAAATAAAAATGGCAGCAAGCAAACATGTAGCAGAACTGGTTGTAAACGGTGTTTCAATGCTTAGAAATAAGGCCCAGGGATCATACTTTCACTAGTGGACACTCTCAACAATAATAATATAATTGAATACATAAATATTTCCTCTTCACTATGCTACTCTGAATTATTCTCTCGTTGGATAACGAACACCAATCCACTGCGTAGGGCTATAAAAGCACACATTAAAGTCGCATTCCACATCTAGGGAACCCCACACTGTCAACTTGAGCGCCCTAAAATAGTACTAGACAAACACCACAATTTCATAGAGACATCCAACACAAATAATAACTCATGATAAGTATTCCTGTAATCTTTAGCCTAAGAGCTACACACGGTGCGCACACTGTCAACTTCGCACCGTGGGACAAAGGTGACTCCGGAGTTTACATTAATAAAACCACTCAAGTAGCATATAAGATAATGAAGAGTAACATCTATGGATTCAACTAGATTACAAAGCTCATGATCACATAAAGATCACACCATGGGAGAGAGAGAGATAAACCACATAGCTACCGGCATGAGCCCTCAGCCCCGAGGGAAACTAATCACACATGGTCATGGTGATGAGGAGTTTGATGGAGAGGTGCAGCCCGGAGTGGAGGCGGCGGCCGGCGGCGGCAGCCCGTGGAGGCGGCGGCGGCCCTTGGAGATGGTGCTGGTATGGAGGAGGTTCTCCACCCCAAGACGGCTGCCTGGGAGGAGGAAAATTCGTGGTATGGGGGCCTCCCCACGAGTTAGGTTTCCTCTCCTTATATATGCTCTCGGATTCCCGTCATCTCCTTTAGGGTTTCGGTAAGGCAGCAATATCTGGAGCGTCCGAACTCGGAATTAGGCGAATTTTAAGTCCAGATCGATTGGCAGAAAATTACCTGCAACTTTCGCGACTAGACTTTTTTGTTTGACGTCGTCTTCTGTCCGGTACGTGACAATCTCCGAAAAACATTTTCAGACAGATTTCAGGAAGGTCCCGATTCGACTCCAACAAGGTTTCCTTTGCCCAATTTTGATAATTCCTACACATTAAAGTGTAAAACAAGAACATTGTGCACTTTGACAACTATTTAGGGTAGTCTAATAAATGTCATAATATGATATAAAGTGTATATAAAACATGTAGCAATTGGTATAATATCAACATGGAACATCAGAAATTATAGATACGTTTGAGACGTATCAAGCATCCCCAAGCTTAGTTCTACTCGTCCTCGAGTAGGTAAAACGATAAAAACAAAATAATTTCTGAGGTGACATGCTACAATCATAATCTTGATCAAATAGTATTGTAAAGCACATGTTATGAATGAAGTGATCCAGGTCAATGGTCTATAGTTTGCTAGCAAGTAGATAATGAGCAAACAACTGAATCATATAAGCAAAAACTTTTCATGAATAGTACTTTCGAGACAAGCATCAAAGAGTTTTGCATAAGAGTTAACTCATAAAGCAATAGATTCTAAGTAAAAGGTATTTAACCAACACAAAGGAAGATTTAAGTTTCAGCAATTGCTTTCAACTTTCAACATATATCTCATGGATATTTGTCAACACAAAGCAATATAATAAGTGCAATATACAAGCATATAAAAATTGTTGCACCAAAGTTGACACTAGTGTTTGCTTCTGAGATAGAAAAAAGTAGGAAAACTGACTCAACATAAAAGTAAAGAAAGGCCCTTCGCAGAGGGAAGCAGGGATTAAATCATGTGCTAGAGCTTTTTAAGTTTTTGAAATCATATAGAGAGTAAAAATAAGTTTTGGGAGGTGTTTGTTAATTGTCAACGAATCAGAAAATGGAAAGTACAATATGACCCCTGCCAACCAGACTTTTAAGAGCGGCTCCCATGAAGGACGTTATTTCTACCAGCAAGGCAGATCATCCCTCTTCTCTTTTGTTTACACATGCAGATATTTCACTGTTTGTCATTGCTTGACTGATAAATCAGGGCAAAAATGTGAAGAGAATTAAGCGGTTAAAGTTGTAATTAATTGGGACTGGGCACCCCATTTGCCAGCTCTTTTTGCAAAATTAATGGATAAGCGGATGTATATGCCGCTAGTCCGGTGGTAAAGTCTGTTTGACAGTTGACATAAAGACATCCACCCCGTCCTCATGAGCTTGGTAAACATTGACACAAAAAGGAGTAATAATTTTTTGAATAGTTTAAAGGTAGCACATGAAAAATTTACTTGGAATGGCAAGGAAATACCACATATAGTAGTTATGGTGGACACAAATGGCATGGATTTTGGCTCAAGGTTTTGGATGCACGAGAAGCATTCCCTCTCAGTACAGAGTTTAGGCTAGCAAGGTTATTTGAAGCAAACACAGGATATCAACCGACACAGCAAGACTTATATGAAAACATATTGCAAGCATTATAAGACTCTACACTGTCTTCCTTGTTAACCAAACCCTTTTACTAGAAAATATCTAGACCTTAGAGATACCAATCATGCAAACCAAATTTCAACGAGCTTTACGGTAGTTCTTCATTAATAGGTTTTAACTACATGATACAAAAGCTTAAACATGAACTACTTGATAACTCAAAACAATTGACAAGTATCAAATTATCCAATACAGTGATCTACAAGAATATGTAAGCTTTTTCCATTATACCATCTACCACATGCAGCATTTTCTGTTCCAACCAAACACCAATCAACTTATTTCAACATAAACTCTCCAAACAATTATAAGTGAAGCAAGAGAGTACTTTCTTTAAAAGAACTAACAGCTCTGAATAAGAGATGCATGAAAAACAGGAGCTAAAAGCATAGCAATAGCTAGATAAGAATACTCAACAAGTATAAGTGAAGAATAGAGTATTCATATGAAAAAGCGGAGCGTGTCTCTCTCCCAATCAAGAATGCTAGGATCCAATCAAGTTGACCAAAGAAAAAATAAAATACTGAAAATAAAAGCACACAGACGCTCCAAGTAAAGCACATATGATGTGAAAGAATTAAAATATAGTTTCACTAGAGATGACCTGATAAGTTGCTGATGAAGAAGGGGATGCCCTTAGACGCTTGAGTCTTCTTGAAATATGCTGGGGTGATCCATGGGAGCATCCCCAAGCTTAGCTCTTCACTCTTCTTATCACATTATATCATCCTTCTCTCTTGACCCTTGAAAACTTCCGCCACACCAAACTCAGAGTAATTCTCATTAGAGGGTTAGTGCACAATCAAAAACTCACATGTTCTATAAGGACACAAACATGACCGTTACTTTTAACATTAGCTACTGCCACTGATGTTATGTGAAGCTCTTCACCCAAAAAAGAATTCCACTCAACACTAGTAAAAGAGAGAATGCGAAAAATAAAATACAGAATCTGTCTAAACAGAACAGTCCGTAAAGACGAATTTTTTCGAGGCACTTACGTTGCTCAGATCGAAAAACTCAAAACTAACGAAAGATGCGTACATATCTGAGGATCACGCACAAAAATTTGCAGATTTAAATAATTTTTCTGTGATTTTACAGAAGTAAACGGTGAACAGCAGAAATCTGTTCCTGCGCAGAAATCCAAATCTAGCATCATCTTCTATTAGAGGCCTACTTGGCACAACAATCGAAAAAGTAAAGATACAAAGGGTTGTTACAGAAGTAAACAACTCCTTGACTCAAAAAGAAAAGAAAAATTGCAGAAATAAAATCATGGGTTGTCTCCCATAATCGCTTTTCTTTAAAGCCTTTTAGCTAGGCATGATAATTTTGATGATGCTCTCATATGTATAAGAGTTGAATATGAAAGAGCATCGAGAAGCACATATCAAACACATTTAAGTCTAACCCACTTCCTATGCAAAGGAATCTTGTAAGAAAATAAATCAATAAACATAAAGTGACTAGCATAGGAAGGCAAAACAAGTGAACTTCAAAAATTTCAACATAAAGAGAGAAGACTTAATATTATTGAGATATATGAAGTCATGCCTCCCTCTCTCATAATGACCAGTCGGCCTCAAAGCAACCAGCAAATAAAGCAAATCAAGAGAAAGCTCAAAACTTCGTCATAAAGAGAGTGTTTTAGTAACATGAAAATTTCTACAACCATATTTTCCTCTCTCATAATAATTTTCAGTAGCATCATGAACAAAATTAACAATATAGCTATCACATAAAGCATTCTTATCATGATCCACATGCACAAAAGTATCATTACTCTCCACATAAGCATAATCAATTTTATTAGTAATAGTGGGAGTAAAACTATCACAACCATCATTGTAATCATCATAAATTGCAGGCATAGTATAATCATAATAAACTTTATCCTCCATAGTAGGTGGCACCAAAATACCACTATCATTATAATCATCATAAATTGGAGGCAAAGTATCATCAAAGAAAATTTTCTCCTCAAAACTTGGGGGACTGAAAATATCATATTCATCAAAACCAGCTTCCCCAAGCTTAGACTTTTCCATAGCATTAGCAATAATGGTGTTCAAAGAATTATGTAATAACATTGCTATCACTATTATGCAAACAAACTTCCATAGGTTTTTTAATTTTCTGTTCAAACACATCATGTCCTAACTCAAGATAAATTTCATAAAGCTCTCTAATTTTTGTTGTTGTTTTCCATTAAGCCTAACTAGTAAAATAAAAACAAGAAACAAAAAGATATAATGTAGGATCTAAAGGAAATACCTTCGAGCACTCACACATCGGCAACAGTGCTAGAAAATAGCTTAGTAGCCAGAGGATGTGAGTACCGTTTACCTTACCTCCCCGGCAACGCGCCAGAAAATAGCTTGATGTCTACGCACGCTTCTATTCTTGTAGACAGTGTTGGGCCTCCAAGTGCAGAGGTTTGTAGAACAGCAGCAAGTTTCCCTTAAGTGAATTACCCAAGATTTATCGAACTCAGGGAGGTAGAGGTCAAAGATATCCCTCTCAAGCAACCCTGCAATTAAGATACAAGAAGTCTCTTGTGTCCCCAACACACCTAATACACTTGTCAGATGTATAGGTGCACTAGTTCGGCGAAGAGATATTAAAATACAAGTGATATGGATGATTATAAGTGCTAATTGCAATCTGAAATAAAAATGGCAGCAAGCAAACATGTAGCAGAACTGGTTGTAAACGGTGTTTCAATGCTTAGAAACAAGGCCTAGGGATCATACTTTCACTAGTGGACACTCTCAACAATAATAATATAATTGAATACATAAATATTTCCTCTTCACTATGCTACTCTGAATTATTCTCTCGTTGGATAACGAACACCAATCCACTGCGTAGGGCTATAAAAGCACACCTTAAATTCGCATTCCACATCTAGGGAACCCCACACTGTCAACTTGAGCGCCCTAAATAGTACTAGACAAACACACAATTTCATAGAGACATCCAACACAAATAATAACTCATGATAAGTATTCCTGTAATCTTTAGCCTAAGAGCCACACACGGTGCGCACACTGTCAACTTCGCACCGTGGGACAAAGGTGACTCCGGAGTTTACATTAATAAAACCACTCAAGTAGCATATAAGATAATGAAGAGTAACATCTATGGATTCAACTAGATTACAAAGCTCATGATCACATAAAGATCACACCATGGGAGAGAGAGATAAACCACATAGCTACCGGCATGAGCCCTCAGCCCCAAGGGAAACTACTCACACATGATCATGGTGATGAGGAGCTTGATGGAGAGGTGCAGCCCGGAGTGGAGGCGGCGGCCGGCGGCAGCCACGGCGCGGCGGCGGCAGCCCGTGGAGGCGGCGGCGGCCCTTGGAGATGGTGCTGGTATGGAGGAGGTTCTCCACCCCAAGACGGCTGCCTGGGAGGAGGAAAATTCGTGGTATGGGGGCCTCCCCATGAGTTAGGTTTCCTCTCCTTATATATGCTCTCGGATTCCCGTCATCTCCTTTAGGGTTTCGGTAAAGCGGCAATATCTGGAGCGTCCGAACTCGGAATTAGGCGAATTTTAAGTCCAGATCGATTGGCAGAAAATGCCCTGCAACTTTCGCGACTAGACTTTTTCTGTTTGACGTCGTCTTCTGTCCGGTACGTGACAATCTCCGAAAAACGTTTTCAGACAGATTTCAGGAAGGTCCCGATTCGACTCCAACAATGTTTCCTTTGCCAAATTTTGATAATTCCTACACATTAAAGTGTAAAACAAGAACATTGTGCACTTTGGCAACTATTAGTAGGTTAGTCCAATAAATGTCATAATATGATATAAAGTGTATATAAAACATGTAGCAATTGGTATAATATCAACATGGAACATCAGAAATTATAGATACGTTTGAGACGTATCATTGTTCCACATTATATCGCTGAGGTGGGCGGTGGCGCCGATTTTAGTGTGACGCGGTGGGATGCCGCAACGCCAACGCGTGGACTGAACGTGTGTAAGGCACAACGTCGTCACGTCGCCTGAGAAACTACCTGACAAAGTGGCCGCTATTACGTGTGCAGAACAGCCTGCCATTAATCACGGTTGATCTTGGCTGACTGAGTGATGTGGGCCTACCCTTCGGGTGCCCCACCATAAGGATACCTGGTGCACGTATAAGCTAAGACCCAACAGCAAGCCTGCTAGCAAACCACGGCCAAGGCCCACGAAGGGTGCCCAAGAAGATGAAGTACTCTCCAAGGCAAGCGAAGATTAAGTCGGTAGAGACCTACCTTACCTGTAAACCTAATCGGATGCGAACACCAGAGACCCAGCCTCCTATATAAAGGCTGGGAGGGCCGCCGATCTAAGTTACGCAATACTAGAACCACCAAAACCCTAGCGAGATCGACATCTCGCCGGGACGCCATTATAGCTCCCTTGTACACCTCATACATCAATAACTAGACAAGCTGGAAGTAGGGTGTTACCCTCCGAGGGCCTGAACCTAGGTAAATCCTTGCTTGTCAGCCGTCGATACTACCAGCGCTACAAAATCTCTCTCCCTAATCTCAACCCTAGGTACCGAACCATGGGATTTACCGTGGTACCCCCACGTCAATTGGCGCCGTCTGTGGGAAAGACTAGCGCTGGATCCACGGTTTCGCCGACTTCATCTTCATCGACAACCGGTGACTCGCCAACAATCAACAAGCCGATTCACTTCGGCCCCTTCGAGTTCAACCCGCACTCGCCGGCTTTTCGCCCGGTGTTCGCGGACCACCACTCATGTGCGAATCTGACTTTTGGCAACATTCATTATCATATCAATCAGTGGGGGGCGTTCAACATGACGAACCCGCTTCAACTCGCGACAATCGCGCCTTCATCGACTGCGGCGATCGCACCCGCGCTTCCACCAACCGCGGTGATCGCACCCGCGTCTCCATCGACCGTGTCTTCACCAACCACGTCGGCGACGCCTTCATCGACTACATCTCCAACGATCGCGCCATCGTCACTGGCGCCCTCGTCGATCGCGCCTTCGCTACCCGCATCTCCATCGACCGCGAATTTCGCGCCTTCTTCGGCTGCTAGAGTCGCGTCTTCATCGACTGGTACACCAAGCTCGGCATCAGCACCCCTCGACTCTTCAAGCGAAGTCGAGGAAGAGGTCGAGTCCGCCTATCATGACGGCGGCAACGAGCCTCACGCACTGGTCGACGACTACATCGACTCGGACATCCTCACCAACAACTATAGCAGCGACGATAGAAGCCAAGTCTCACACGCCATCCCCTTCCAGGTCTGCGTGGTTATCGAGAACGGCAACGACGAGAGAAATCCCGAAGCATCCGTGACCGCTGCCGCTCGCCACAACGCTCCAACCTACCCAATGACGGTGACTATGCCGGATGGGAAAACAACGATCATCGTCACGGAGGAGATGGCAGCCAAGGCAACAAAGGCCATCCAGGGGTGCATCATGATGCCCGGGGATTCGACCCGTGAGGAAATCGCGGCACACCAGTACCTCCTCCGGCAGGAGAACCTTCTACTGAAGAACTATCAAGCAAGGCTCGATGAGTGCAGGAGACAAGCGAGCGTGTCGAGTGCGTGAAGGGCAGCGCAATCTGTCCAATCCTCGGGACGGACTGACCCGAGGCGCCGCTCTAGATTAATCCGCATCCCAGAAAGTGATAGAGCGGCCCTGACCCGCAACTTGGACGTCTCATTCTGGACGACGACGAGGAGGGGATCCCTATCCCCAAAACAGCCACAGGAGTTCTGATCTCGGTGGCCACATACCTGAGAGCGACGCAGCCTTCGAAGACAATCCTAATGCAGCCCTGCACCGACAACAGATAAAATCGCTCAACCTAGCAGGCGCAACTTTGATCCCAGAAGCCGAGGTGGCCGAGGGAAACCCACTACCCAAAGGAAGCAGAGCCCGTCGCGTGGCCAGCCCACGGCGAGAACTGCGGAGTCGCGACGATCGCGACCGCGCAGTGACCATCCACGAGGAAAGGGACCACCGGCGCGAAGATGACCGTTCCGGACGGGATCGAGGACAACCGAGTACTCGCCACCTCAGGGAGGGCGAGGACGCAGGCAACGTCATCACCCAGCGCAGAGTCGACAAAGGCAGAACCAAGAGATCTACTCGCTCCCCGAGCAGCGAATCATACTCCAATGGCGAGTTCGAGCCCTGCGGAGCTCGATGCTTCACTCGACGCGTCTGCGGGACCAGGATGCCCAAAGGGTTCAGATTAACATATGAAACACCCAAGTTCGACGGCCTTCAAGAGCCATCAACCTAGCTCGAAGATTACAAGATAGCAGTCTCATGTCAACGGGGCACAACAACAACAGCGATGCAGTACATCCAACTGATGCTTTTGGGTTCAGCTCGCGACTGGCTCAAGAGTTTACCCCAAAGCTCATACGACTCATGGGATCACTTCTAGAAAGATTTTGTCAAGAACTTCCTTGGAACATATGAGCGACCCACAACATTCGAAGAGCTACGAGCCTACAAACAGCGATCTGACGAGTCGCTGCGGGCGTATATCCGACGATGGACCCTCAAGCGCAACTCTGCGGGGGTAATATCGGAAGATAGAGCAATCGATGTATTCACTCACGGTGTCATTAGGCGAGACCTCCGAGAAGCGCTCGGACGTGGGAAACCAAGCTCCATTGCCCAGCTCATGAAGATAGCCAACGAATGGGCAGATGGCGAAGACTCGGTGCGAGACGAGCGCCACGGGTCACCAGATGGCGACAACGACAACGGCAACTGGGGCCGTAGAGACAGTCGCAGCAACGACCGGAGGCGCAAGCGCAAGTCCCGCCAGTACGACGATGCAGACGGCGTTGAATTGGTGGCGGCTGGCTACGTCCAAGCACGCGACGAGCGAGGTCGTAGCGAAAACCTTCAGGACGATCGCAGCCGTGACTTTGGACATCGTAAGGATGGATACCGTAAGCGCGAGTGGCGAAAACCCCGTGACGACTCGCAAGTGCTACGCTCACCCGCAGAAGAAATAGAAGAGGAATGCAGATTACACATGTTGAAGGGTGAGGACGGAAGACTTCACTCCAGCCACCTGATGAAGGATTGCAGAAAATTCACAAGGCTGGCGAGTGAGTGATGGCGTGAATCACATGCTCGTTAGGAGACCCCAAGGGGAAGGTATGATGCAGTTCAGCAGCAAGTTTTCCCTCAGAAAGAAACCAAGGTTATCGAACCAGTAGGAGCAGCAACTCTTCAGAAGGTTGTTGGTGGCTCGCACGGCGCAATACGATCACCAACGTGAAATCTGCACACAACACAATCAAACTATTTTGCCCCAACGAAACAGTGAGGTTGTCAATCTCACCGGCTTGCTGAAAACAAAGGATTAAACGTATGGTGTGGAAAATGAGTATTAAATTGCAGAGAATGAAAAAGGAACAATTTGCAGTTTGTGGTGGTTTAATCAGTGTAAAAGAATGGACCGGGGTCCACAGTTCACTAGTGGTGTCTCTCCATAAAAGATACTCCCTCCTATCCGTTATAATCGTCGCTAGCAAACAACGTACGATGTACAACTTCCTAGCTTAACTCCCGAATCTTTTTTCGGACCGGAGGAAGTAACTAACATGTTGGGTGAACAAATTACAGCTGGGCAATTGACAAATAGTGAGCGCATGACAATGCATATACATGACATGATGATTACTATGATATTTTTTTAGCGAGTACGCCAACGGCGTACCATATATTTATAGAAGAGAGAAAGTAATTTACAAGAATCAGTCCTTGCTTGCGTACAAGCCGGGCTGGAACTCCACTCACACCAAAACACTAGGCTAACTACTCACGGTGGATGATATCTCCCTCCTGCTGCTACCTGCTCCCAGGTTGCCCACTCGTCTCTGATTCTTCCCACCAATTGAGCAACAGGGAACTGCATTCTAGTATTGTTGAAGGCCCATGCGTTCCTGTGCTTCCAGAGAGACCAGCAAGTGAGGATAATCAGGGTGTCCATCCTCCGATGGTCACGACTCTGAATCTCACTTCTTGCTCTCTGCCACCAAGACTGTAGTCTCTCATCCCCCTCCGGCGTTGGGATTCTAACTTGCAGTAGCTGTGCAACTTGGTACCACACCTGCCGAGCGAACACACACTGAATGAGGAGATGATCGACGGTGTCTTCCTCCTGTAAGCAGACGAAGCAGGCTGAAGTTTGAGCTTGCAGGTGATGTCTGAATCTCCTGTCCGAGGTCCAAAGGCGATATTGGATCGCCAACCACGCAAAGATCCTGCATTTCAGAGGGGCTTTTGACTTCCAGATCCAGGTGGTGGCAATGAACTCCTCTCTTCCCAGGCAGAGCCTCTTGTAAGTGTCCCTAGCCGTGTACTCCCCTGATTTAGAACAAGGCCACCTGAATATATCTTCAGCTTGAGCATCCCGTTGGACTGACGAGACAGCGAGCCACAATTTGATGCACTGCACGCTGACCTCCATGGTAATGTCCCCGATCACGTCCAACACCCAATAGTGCTCGAGCAACCCTTCTTGCACAGTTCTTTTGTTCTTGGTTCGCGTGCTCACAAGGGCCAGAACCGCCGGTGCAATGTCTGAAACTGTGGCTCCTCCAATCCATTTGTCTTTCCAAAAAAACACATCAGTGCCTTTCCCAACTTCAATTGATGTCAGGCTTTGGAAAACCTTCATTGTTTCATTGTCTTTGATCATCGTGAGTCCCTGCCAAGGTCTGAGCTTCTCTGTTCTAGATAGCCAAGCCCATCTCACACTCAGTGCTAAACCCTGCAGCCTGAGATTTTTAACTCCCAAGCCTCCGAAGCGAAATGGACTGCATATCTTGTCCCACGCAACCAGACAGTTTCCTCCGTTTATCCTATCCTTGGCTTTCCAGAAAAACGAGCAGAACCACTTATTGAGTTCCTCGAGCAACCAATTTGGAGCATCCGCTACCAGTAGGTGGTGCACCGGCCTCGCTGTGAGAACCGCTTTGATCAAGACTAGTCTGCCAGGTCTCTCAATCAGACCGCGCTGCCATACCGGTACACACGCAATTGCTCTGTCTAGAACTGGCTGCCATTCAGCCTTTGTGAGAGGCCTCAAAGCCAACTGCAACCCGAGGTAGGTGATGGGGAATGCAGCCTTTCTACACCCCAGAATCTGCTGCACTTGCTGTTCTTGGACCTCTGAACATCTGATGAACGTAGCAGTGGTTTTCTGAAAGTTCATCCTTAACCCCGATGCTCCACCGAATAAGTTAAGAAGTTCTTTGACTGCTACCACATCCGTGAGGGAGTTTTTTGATTCGACTAATGTAAACCTAGTATGTATCCAGGAGACTAAGTTAGCGGTTATCGACCGCTACATCGTAATGCAATGCCTTGGCCCATCTTTTGATGGGTTCGCTTATTTGCCGGTGATTCAGACAAGGGGAGGCATACTTCTCGCTTGGAAAACTTCCGTGCTTGAAGTTAAGTCTATCAGCCTTGATACGCATTCGATTGCTGGTGAGGTTCACACTGCAAATGGGAGCACGTGGTGGATCACAGGAGTTTACGGGCCCCAAAGCAACGAGAGCAAGATCTTGTTCCTGCAGGAGCTTGCACAGAGACGGCTGCTGTGCCCCGGCCCATGGTTGGTGATCGGGGACTTCAACATGATCCTGAGGGCATCGGAGAAGAACAACAACAACCTGAACCGCACCATCATGACGAAGTTAAAGAGAGTTTGTGGGAGAACAGGAGTTAGAGGACTTGTACATGCACGGAAGACGCTTTACTTGGAGCAACGGCAGAGCTGTCCCGACAATGACTAGAATCGACAGGGCCCTGGCCTCGGTTGATTGGGATTTGATGCACCCTGACTGCATTTTACAAGCACTCTCATCTTCTGTGTCGGATCACGCCCCCCTGTACCTGTCTCTGAATGCAGTGGTGATGCCAACAAAGCGCTTCAAGTTTGAGCTCCTCTGGACGAAACTTGAAGGTTTCGAAGAGGCAGTAAAGGAGGGTTGGGTTTGTGATGATCAAATAGTAGACCCATACCGACGCTTGGACACCTTGCTTAGAAACACTGCATCCCACCTGCAAAGTTGGGGTCAAAAGCGTGTAGGTAATGTCAAACTGCAAATAGCCATGGCCAACACGGTGATTCTACGGTTTGACAAAGCTCAGGAGGGGAGAGACCTATCAGAAGGGAAGCTTGGCTGCACAGAACCTTGAAACAAACACTGCTAGGCCTCTCATCTTTGGAAAGAACGATTGCTCGACAACGGTCGAGGGTCAGATGGTTAAAAGAGGGAGATGCCAATACGAAATTGTTTCACGCAGTGGCTAACGGCAGACGGGCAAAGAATTTTATCCCGGCAGTTCGAGTTGGGGATGTTATTTGCACTGATCAAAATAGAAAGGAAGAGGCGTTTTTCAACGCCTACAAGGCACTGCTTGGAGAGATCCATAACAGAGAGCACTCAATTGACCTGCACAGAATTGGGCTGCCAAGAATAAATCTTCAGGACCTTGATAGTATGCTGACAGAGGAGGAGGTTTGGGGAGTTATTAAGGACTTGCCATCGGACCGCGCCCCCGGGCCTGATGGTTTCTGTGGAGCCTTTTTTCAAAAAGCTTGGTCGGTGATCAAAGCAGATGTGATGGCCGCAATTCTGAAGTTTTTTGTAGGCGATGGTAGAGGGTTTGGGAAGCTCAACAAAGCGCTAATAACGTTGATCCCAAGAAGGTTGATGCCATTGAGATTTCTGACTTCCGCCCGATAAGCTTGGTTCATAGCATCTCGAAATTGTGCTCCAAGATCTTAGCCAATAGATTGAGACCTAGGCTGGGAGAACTTGTTAGCATGAACCAATCAGCATTCATCAGAGGAAGAAACCTGCATGATAACTTCATGCTAGTCAGGCAAGCTGCTAGGAAGATTAAATCTAGGAAGATTCCAGGGGTCCTAATCAAATTAGACATTTCGAAAGCCTTTGACTCACTATCTTGGGCTTTTCTGTTTGAGGTGTTACGACAGTTTGGATTCAGTGAGATCTGGCTCAGAAGAATCGCAATCCTGTTTCAAACTGCAAGCATGAAAATCTTGGTTAATGGAGTTCCAGGAAAGAGCTTCCTGCATGCCTGTGGTCTCAGGCAGGGAGACCCCATTTCACCGATGTTCTTTGTGCTGGCAATGGAGGTTCTAACACAAATGACATTGCGTGCGGTCGAGGGAGAGCTACTGCAAAACCTGCCGGGCATTAGACGATTACTATGATATTTAATTGGGCATTATGACATAATACATAGACCGTCATCCAACAGCGTCGATGACTAATAATCCACCGCCGGGTTGTCATCCGAGTTCCCCGTTGGTATTAAGTTGCAAGCAACGGATAATTGCATTAAGTAAAGTGCGTAATGTAAACAAATATATGACCGTGGACATAGCATTGTTAGGTTATCCCTAGTGGCAACAGCAATCCGCAACCTTAGAAGTTGCTGTCACTCTCCCAGATTACGGAGGCATGAACCCACTATCTAGCATAAATACTCTCTCTTGGAGTTACAAGCATCTACTTGGCCAAAGCATCTACGAGTAACGGAAAGCATGCAAGATCTTAAATAACATAGATAGATTGATAATCAACTTGACATAGTATTCAATATTCATCGGATCCCAGCAAACACAACATGTAGCATTACAATAATATGATCTTGATCATGTAGGGCAGCTCACAAGATCTAAACATGATGGCACAAATTGGAGAGACAACCATCTAGCTACTGCTATGGACCCGTAGTCCAAGGATGAACTACTCACGCATCACTCCGGAGGCAGGCATGGCGATGTAGAAGCCTCCGGTGACGATTCCCCTCTCCGGCAGGGTGCCGGGAAGAGGTTCTGACCCTCCCGAGCTAGGGTTGACGACGGCGGCGTCTCTGGAACTTTTCGTGGATATTTGCTCAGGCCTTAGGGTTTTCGCGTCGGGGGAATAAGTAGGCGAAAGGGCGGCGGCTGACGACCCCCGAGGGGCCCACACCACCCTAGGGCGCGCAGGGGGGCCCGCGCCCTAGTGGCGTGTGGGGCCCTGGTGGCCCTCCTCTGCTGCTCCTTTGGTCCGTCAGGTGTGTTCTGGTAAAATAGGGACCCCGTGAAGTTTCGTCCAATTCCGAGAATATTTCCAGACTAGCTTTTCTGGAATACAAAAACAGCAGAAAACAGGAACTGGCACTTCGGCATCTTGTTAATAGGTTAGTCCCAAAAAATGTATAAAAGTGATATAAAGTAGATGCAAAACATGTAGCAATTGGTATAAAACAAGCATGGAACATCAAAAATTATAGATACGTTTGAGACGTATCAGCATCCCCAAGCTTAGTTCCTACTCGTCCTCGAGTAGGTAAACGATAAAAACAAAATAATTTTTGAGGTGACATGCTACCATCATAATCTTGATCATATAATATTGCAAGGCACATGTAAATGAATGAAGTGATCCAAGTCAATGGTCTATAATTTGCTACCAAATAGATAATGAGTAAACAATGAATCACACAAGCTAAACGTTTTCATGAATAGTACTTTCGAGACAAGCATCAAACAGTTTTGCATAAGTGTTAACTCATAAAGCAATAGTTTCTAATAAAAGGTATTAATCAACACAAAGGAAGAATTAAGTTTCAGCATTTGCTTCAACTTTCAACATATTTATCTCATGGATATTGTCAACACAAAGTAGTATAACAAGTCCAATACGTTGCATATAACGCATGTTGTAACAAAGTTGACACTAGTGTTTGCTTGTGGAAGACAGAAAGAATAGGAAAACTGACTCAACATAAAAGTAAAAGAAAGGCCCTTCGCAGAGGGAAGCAGGGATTAAGTCATGTGCTAGAGCTTTTAGGTTTTTGAAAGCATATAGAGATTGCATAAAATATTTGATACTCCTCCCAACCTTGCTAACACAAGCCATGGCTAACCGAATCCTCGGGTGCCTTCCATCAATCACATACCATGGAGGAGTATCTATTTTTGAGAGGTGTTTGTTAATTGTCAACGAATGGTAGCGGGTGAGAACAGTATTCTACCTGTCAAACGGACTTTTAAGAGCGGCTCCCATGAAGGACGTTATTTCTACCAGCAAGGCAGATCATCCCTCTTTCTCTTTGGTTTACACACATTCAGGTATTTCACTGTTTGTCATTGCTTACTGATGAATCAGGGCAAAAGTGTGAAGAGAATTAATTGGTTAAAGTTGTAATTAATTGGGACTGGGCACCCCGTTGCCAGCTCTTTTTGCAAAATTATTGGATAAGCGGATGTATATGCCACTAGTCCAGGTGTAAAAGTCCATTCAACAAATAGAATAAAGAATAACCACACTAATTCCTCATGAGCTAGTAAACATTGACACAAAAAGGGAATAATAACATTTTGAATAATTTAAAGGTAGCACATGAAAAATTTACTTGGAGTGGCAAGGAAATACCACATATAGGTAGTTATGGTGGACACAAATGGCATGGATTTTGGCTCAAGGATTTGGATGCACGAGAAGCATTCCCTCTCAGTACAGAGTTTAGGCTAGCAAGGTTATGTAAGCAAACAAGAATATCAACCCGTACACCAAGTTTTATATGACAAACATATTGCAAACGTTATAAGACTTCATACCGTCTTCCTTGTTAACCAAACCCTGTTATTAGAAAATATCTAGACCTTAGAGATACCACCGATGCAAACCAAATTTTCAACAAGCTTTACGGTAGTTCTTCACTAATAGGCTTAACTCATGTGATGCACAATTTAATCATGATCTACTTGTTAACTCAAAACAATTGACAAGCATCAAGTTATCCAAATTAGTGATCTACAAGATTAAGCAAGTTTTTCCTTATACCAATTACCACATGCAACATTTTCTGAACCAACCAAACACCAATCAATTTATTTAATCAACTCTCCAAACAAATATAAGTGAAGCAAGAGAGTACTTTCTACAAAAGAAAGCTAATAGCTCTGACAAGAGATACATGAAAACAAGAGCTAAAAGCTGAACAGCGCTAGATATGAATACTCAACAAATATAAGTGAAGAATAGGAGTATTCTCATGAAAAAGCGGAGCGTGTCTCTCTCCCAATCAAGAATGCTAGGGTCCAGTCAAGCTTTATTGAAAATAAAAGTGCAATACTGAAAATAAAAGCACACAGACGCTCCAAGAAAAGCACATATGATGTGAAAGAATTAAAATATAGTTTCACTAGAGATGACCTGATAATTTTGACGATGAAGAAGGGGATGCCTTGGGCATCCCCAAGCTTAGACGCTTGAGTCTTCTTGAAATATGCTGGGGAGATCCATGGGAGCCTCCCCAAGCTTAAGCTCTTCACTCTTCTTGATCCTATTATATCATCCTTCTCTCTTGACCCTTGAAAACTTCCGTCACACCAAACTCAAAGTAGATCTCATTAGAGGGTTAGTGCATAATCAAAAACTCACATGTTCTATATAGACGCAATATGATTTGTTACTTTAAACATTAGCTACAGCCACTGATGTTATGTGAAGCTCTTCCACCCAAAAAAGAATTTCACTCAACACTAGTAAAAGAGAGAATGCAAAATAAAAAGGCATAATCTGTCTAAAACAGAACAGTCCGCAAAGACGAATTTTTTCAAGGCACTTACGACGCTCAGATCGAAAAACTTGAACTAATGAAAGATTCAGACATTCATAAAGATTACGCACAAAAATTTCAGATTTAATTAACAATCTGGTGATTTTAGGAATTTCGTACAGTGAACAGCAAAAATCTGTTTCTGCGCAGCAATCAAAATTAAGCATCGTCTTAACATTAGAGGCTACTCTTGGCACAACAATGCGAGAAAATAAAGATACAAAGGAGTTGCTACAGAAGTAAACATCCTCCTTGACTAATACTGAAAATAAAAGATAATGGGTTGCCTCCCAAAAGCGCTTTCTTTTAATGCCTTTTAGCTAGGCTAGAAGATTTTAATGATGCTCTCATAAGAATAAGAGTTGAAAAACAAAAGAGAGCATCAAGAGGCAAATATCAAACACATTTAAGTCTAACCCACTTCCTATGCAAAGGAATCTTGTAACAAAATAAATTATTGAAGCATAAAGCAACTAGCATAGAAAGATGAAACAAATATAGCTTCAAAACTTTCAACATAAAGAGAGGTGTTTTAGTAACTTGAAAACTTTTACAACCATATTTTCCTCTCTCATAATAACTTTCAGTAGCATCATGAACAAACTCAATAATATAACTATCACATAAAGCATGCTTTTCATGATCTACAAACACATAATTTTTATTAAGCTCAAAAACAGTAGGGTTATCAAACCCACTTTTGACAATAGTAGTATAATTAATATCATTAGGCAATATAGGACCATCATCAAGAGCATTATCATATATAACATTAGGGAGCACATTTTTACTTTCTGCAATTTCCTCTTTTACTTGAGTCAAGGAGGATGTTACTTCAAATTTATCAAAAAAGATATTTCAATAGAATCATGACATTCAACAATATAGCATTCTTCCTCCTTAGGTAGGCATGGAGGGTAATTATATAATGTAAGAGTTAAAGAGTTACTGTCATTAGAAGGTAGATCCTCCTTTTGTTCATCACTCTCTTCCTCTTTTTCATCAAATGAGCTTTCAGCTTCAGCAATTTCTTCTTCCACATTTTCCTGCAAGGCATTAGTCTCTTCTTTATGAGGAAAAATCCTCTTGACATGTTCAGTAATATAAGAATTTTCATCCTTATAGTTATCAAAACAATATTTAAGTATAGCAAGACTTTCAGATTTATAAGGGGCATCAATTTTATGCTCAAGATAAGAACTAATTTCAAGTGCACCCTTAAAGACAATAAATTCTTCCATCCTTTCTACCTCATAAGCATTATAGTAACCTTTAACATAAGAAGCTAAGGTTTCATTTTCATTACAAGCACATTGGAAAGGAAAGTGTTTAGACTTCCTATGACAATCAGATTCATTAAAGCAAAAAGATTTGCCAAATATATAGCATAAATTTCTAGCATATTCCTCTAGTTGATTTAACAATTTCCATAAGTACATCCCTTTTTGTGACAAGCGGTAATTCCTATAATATCTTCGTTCATCTTCCGTGGACCCACCTTGCCAACAAGATCTAGTTTCATAGAGATAAGCCATTGATAGCAAATAAACAACTAGACATAATAACAAACCGAAATAAACTAAATGCAAGTAACTAATTTTTTTTTGTTTTTGATAATTGAAAGCAAACAAGATAAAATAAAATAAACTAAGCAAGACAAAAACAAAGTAAAGAATTGGAAGCGTGAAACTCCCCTTGCAGAAGACTGCTGTCTCCCCGGCAACGGCGCCAGAAAAAGAGCTTGATGGCGTGAATCACACGCTCGTTGGGAGACCCCAAGAGGAAGGTATGATGCAGTTCAGCAGCAAGTTTTCCCTCAGAAAGAAACCAAGGTTATCGAACCAGTAGGAGCAGCAACTCTTCAGAAGGTTGTTGGTGGCTCGCACGGCGCAATACGATCACCAACGTGGAATCTGCACACAACACAATCAAACTACTTTGCCCCAACGAAACAGTGAGGTTGTCAATCTCACCGGCTTGCTGAAAACAAAGGATTAAACGTATGGTGTGGAAAATGAGTATTAAATTGCAGAGAATGAAAAAGGAACAGTTTGCAGTTTGTGGTTGTTTAATCAGTGTAAAAGAATGGACCGGGGTCCACAGTTCACTAGTGGTGTCTCTCCATAAAAGATAACTAACATGTTGGGTGAACAAATTACAGCTGGGCAATTGACAAATAGTGAGCGCATGACAATGCATATACATGACATGATGACTACTATGATATTTAATTGGGCATTACGACATAATACATAGACCGTTATCCAACAGCATCTATGACTAATAATCCACCGCCGGGTTGTCATCCGAGTCCCCGTTGGTATTAAGTTGCAAGCAACGGATAATTGCATTAAGTAAAGTGCGTAATGTAAACAAAACATATGCCGTGGACATAGCATCGTTAGGTTATCCCTAGTGGCAACAGCACATCCACAACCTTAGAATTCTGTCACTGTCCCAGATTAAACGGAGGCATGAACCCACTATCTAGCATAAATACTCTCTCTTGGAGTTACAAGCATCTACTTGGCCAAAGCATCTACGAGTAACGGAAAGCATGCAAGATCTTAAATAACATAGATAGATTGATAATCAACTTGACATAGTATTCAATATTCATCGGATCCCAGCAAACACAACATGTAGCATTACAATAATATGATCTTGATCATGTAGGGCAGCTCACAAGATCTAAACATGATGGCACAAAGTGGAGAGACAACCATCTAGCTACTGCTATGGACCCGTAGTCCAAGGATGAACTACTCACGCATCACTCCGGAGGCAGGCATGGCGATGTAGAAGCCTCCGGTGACGATTCCCCTCTCCGGCAGGGTGCCGGAAGAGGTTCTGACCCTCCCGAGCTAGGGTTGACGGCGGCGGCGTCTCTGGAACTTTTCGTGGATATTTGCTCAGGCCTTAGGGTTTTCGCGTCGGGGGGAATAAGTAGGCGAAAGGGCGGCGGCTGACGACCCCCGAGGGGCCCACACCACCCTAGGGCGCGCCAGGGGGGACCCGCGCCCTAGTGGCGTCTGGGGCCCGGCCCTCCTCTGCTGCTCCTTTGGTCCGTCAGGTGTGTTCTGGTAAAATAGGGATCCCCGTGAAGTTTCGTCCAATTCCGAGAATATTTCCAGACTAGCTTTTCTGGAATACAAAAACAGCAGAAAACAAGAACTGGCACTTCGGCATCTTGTTAATAGGTTAGTCCCAAAAAATGTATAAAAGTGATATAAAGTAGATGCAAAACATGTAGCAATTGGTATAAAACAAGCATGGAAAATCAAAAATTATAGATACGTTTGAGACGTATCAGTGAGTACGCGAAGCGCCTGCAAACGGCTCTTGGTGCAGTCACAAATGGAGCTCCTCCTCCACCAGCAGGACCAACCGGGCAACTGGCGGGCGCAATACATCACCAGACACGCATAGAGCCCCTGCAGCGGTGGCAGATCAATATTCCCAGCCTCGAGGGCAAATGAACATGATACAAAAGGGACGCCCATCCAACAGGGTACAGAAGCTGCTTACTCGGCAAGTCAATATGGCCACCATGGCACCCCCCGCCGTGCCCTAGTACCTGAAAGGGTCCGAGACCAGCATCACATTTTCCCGTGAGGATCACCCGCCTGCCGTGGTTCGTCCAGGGCACGCTGCTTTGGTACTCGACGCCCAGATCGGTTGGTTTGCTATGTGCAAGGTCTTCATGGATGGAGGAAGCGGAATAAATATCCTATTCGCTGACACACTACGCAAAATGAACCACTCGGTGGAAAATCTGGCAAAATCAGAGAACACCTTCCATGGTATCGTCCCGGGTAAGGCAGTCTACCCGCTAGGCATAATACAATTACCAGTCATCTTCGGCGAGCCAGGGAACTTCAGGACGGAGAAGATCGATTTCGAGGTAGTCGATTAGAAGTCACAGTACCACGCCATCCTAGGGCGCCCGACATTCGCCCGATCATGGCGGTCCCACACTATGCCTATCTCAAGATGAAGATGCCCAGACCCAATGGCATTATCACCGTGAACGGCAACTTCCAATGCTCGGATAGCTGTGACAGGGAGTTCATCAAGATCTCGAGATTTTCGGCATGCAAGAGCAACTCAAAGAGCTTTCCCTCAACAACGATCGCACTCTTTTTCCTGAGGCCAAGAAATCGGCACCCGACGCTGCCTTCAACGCCACAAACGACACAAGATCGCACCAAGTGTCGGGGGAATACTTTCTGGATTAACCCGCGGCCCAGTGCGACTTAACTTACTCGCACGGATGAAGGCCCACTTGGGAACAAGCCCAATATTGAACCGCCATAAGGAGAAAGATCTAGAAGACAAATCCCGGAGGACGTGAAGACCAAGTAGTCTCCGAGTAGGCCTCTGTGGATGTATTCCTTATGGGGAAGTTTCCTTTTGTAACCTAGCGAGCCTCTGTGTATATAAAGAGGACTCGCAGGACTTAGAGCGGGTCAAGCTATCAAGCCCCAAACCCTAGCTCATACGGCGAGTACCAGATCGGATCGCCTCCATTGTAACACCTCGATTATCATATCAATACCAATCTAGGGTAGGCAGGAAGTAGGTCTTTTACCTCACATTGAGGGGGCCGAACCTGGGTAAATCTGTGTTGATCTTTGTTCCTGCGATCCCAAGCTCGGAGATGCTTGACTCGCGTAATCCCACACCTACGAAGTCATCTATGACACCTGACGTGACAAACCCACGACAGTTGGCGCCCACCGTGGGGCCTGCGGTCAAAGCGTCACGTTCCGCGCAGGATCCATGAAGGGAGCTGAAGATCTTGTTGTTGGCCGTATCATCACGGTCAATGGCACACCCCTCATCGACGATTCAAGCTGGGGGCCGGAAGCAGATTACTTGGAGACCGGCCACGTCATCCCCTTTGGATCCATCAACGTCTTCGTCGGCTTCATTGGCGGCGAGTCAGAGGATCCATCGCAGCATGGCGACTCAGAAGAAGGAGTCGCGGTAACAGTGGACCAAGAAGAAGGATCTATCAACCACGAGTCGCTGCCTCTCGAAGACGAAGAAGGCCAATCCATTGAGTATGTCCTTGAGGAAAGGCTATGCGGAGGCCCTGTGGACAGTGGCTCGCCCTCTGTAGAAGATCGGCACGTGGAAGGGGTCTACAGGACCACAGAAGCAGACGAAGGGCTGGGCATGCCACCAGGCAGCTTAGCCCCCACACCGCCGGAAGCAGCAGAACAAGCCGCGCTAGATGCATCAGGAGTCGCGGCATCCGCTGCGATGACGCCAGGAGTCGCGGCCTCAGGAGTCGCAAACAGAGAAACTCCACCTGGAGTCGCGCCTGCGGAATCAGGGCAAGGGTAACCCCCAGCGCAGCGGTCACGCCGCCACAGGGAAGTGTTGTTTACACCAATATCTGCGGTTAACGCGGCTGCTAGGGTGACAGAATTGGAGGCTACCAGGATCGGGCTATATGATGAGTCCAGAGAATCGCAGATGAGAGAGCCAGGCTGGCGCGTGAGGAACAGCGCCTCCAACAGGACAACTGCGACTCATCGAGGAAACCAATTCTCTGCAAGGAATACAGGCCACCTTGCCACATAGACGCCACGCGAGTCGCCTGCAGCCAGGAACAGTAAACCCTATGGAGCTGTTCCAATCACCTACCTGAACCAGCAATTGCGGTCCCATCAGTCGCCACCAACACGACGCACCCGGTCGCATGGTCAGGGGTCGCACAACCTCAGTCGCGGTACCCGCACGCATGGCACCATCTGCCATGGTTATGCGGTCCGTGGCCCCGTTAGCTGCGCCCGCGGTTCAAGCAATCGCGTACCATCAATCGTACCAGCGGTTCCATCTTTCGCAGCACCAAGAGTAGCAGAGATACCTGGTCAAGGGCCATAGTACGGCTAACAACAGGGCCATGATGCCCCCGCCTGACGCAGCCAACCTTTGTTCAGCAGTCGCCACAGCAGCCTCAAAGGTTCCACACGCCGCAAGGGCATTATGTTAGCCCAGTGGAGAATCTCTTTGCAGCCACAAACATCTTGGCCAGATTAGCGCCAGCAGGAAACACGCCAATGGACAGAGAGGCACGGCGCGCCATCGAGATGCTGAGCACAGCAGTAATACAGCAGGCGAATATGTCCGAACACGCAGGACGGCTGCACTCCACCCCTTACAATAGCAGAGCAACGGCGGAGAGAAGCATCCACGCGGAGTCGCCACACGTTGCGACCTCAAGCTCGGCTAGGCGACAAAGGGAAGATCAACCTGCGGCTCAAAATCAACCTCAGCAGATTCAACCCATAGAGATTGTGCAGCCGCGCGGCGGCCAATCCAATAGGAAGACCAGCTTCGTCCAACCTATCGTCGCGACTCAAAGGCCCAGTCTGTTTCAGCGAAAGAATCAGGTCTGAACCGTTTCCTGCAGATTTCAAAGGACCTCGCAAGGTCGCCAACTACAACGCCAGCATGGACCCTGTTACTTGGCTCAACAATTACGAGATGGGCATGAGCATCCTAAATGCATCCGAAGAGATCTGCGCACGTTACCTAAACATGATGTTAGAAGGCGCAGCCCACATATGGCTACAAAATTTGCCACCAAATTCGATAAACTCTTGGGATGAGATGAAGGAAGCTTTTATCAAGAATTTCCAAGGAACATGCAAGCGACTCTGCAGCATAGAGGACCTAGAGCGTTGTGTACAGAAGGAAGGCGAGTCAAGTCGCCACTGGATGAGAAGGGTCGCAGAGATCATACATTCCTCAGACAATATACCACCCAGTTCAGCAGTCCTTGTCATGGAGAAAAATTGCAAATTTGAGCCGCTAGTCCACAAACTAGGTCGCATGAAGGATAAAGTCAAGAGCCTAAGCGAGGTAATGGCGGCGGCCAACAAGTATGCTAGCTCGGATAAAACCAGGGACGCATCTGATGGAGAGGAAGAGGAAAGCACTGGCAAGGGAAAAAGGCCAGTAGCAAGCCTCAACAACAGCAAGCTAGCAATGCCAATGCGAGTTATAACAAGCGCAAAAACGAGGAAGGAAATTCTGGTTAGTCGCAAATACGAATACTCGTTACAAACAAAGCAGCAGAGGAAGGAATTTTCATCCAGTTAATTTGGAAGAGGTTTTCAACCGCCCCTGCGACATCCATATAGGAAAAGATGGGAAACCACCCAACCACACGAAGGCACAGTGTTATCATTACAAAAAGTGGAAGGATGGACAGCCACTCAACACAAACTTCAATCATCAAAAAACGAGGAAGGTAAACATGGCGGAGGCAACAACAGCAACAACGCCGTCCCAAATCCGCAGCCAGATCAGCCACAGTTCCCAAAACAGTTGGGTCAGTATCATACCATTGTGGTGAATACTTCAAGGAGGGAACAAAAACTGCGACGACGCAATCAGGCTGTTAACGCCATAGTACCAGCCGTCCCACAATGGCTAAAGTGGTCCGAACAACCAGTAATTTGGAGCCGCGAGGATCACCCAGGAGAAATAAATGAAGAGGGAAAACTCGCGCTGGTGGTTGCCCCTCAAGTCGCAGGGTACAAGTTGAGCAAAGTACTGATGGATGGAGGCAGCAGTATCAACATATTATACTATGAAACCTTCAAAAGAATGAACCTTCAAGAAAAGCAGCTACACCCATCAAGAACAACGTTTCATGGTGTCGTACCAGGCATATCAGCTCAGCCATTGGGGCGAGTTAACTTGGAGGTCGCCTTTGGGACACAAAGCAACTTCAGGAGCGAGTACATTTGGTTCGAGGTTGTAGATTTCCAGAGCCCATATCATGCGCTGTTTGGCAGAGAAGCATTCGCAAAGTTTATGGCTAGGCCGTGCTATGTGTACCTAAAGCTCAAAATACCAGGCCCTAGAGGTGTCATCACCATCAATGGCGACAAAAGAATAGCTCAAGAGTGTGAAGAAGGCGACAAGGCCATAGCCAGAGCAGCTTGCATCGCAGAGAGCGCGACCATGCACGAGTCGCAGGAGAATTTTGATGACATCGTGAAGGCCAAGAGGCACCTGCCTGACTTGCGACTTCAGATTACAGCCGCAAGGGAGGCAAGGAAGTCAAAGGCTACGAGCCATTGCCAATAAGGACACATCCCAAGCGTCGCGAGTTGCCATCAGCAGCCGCAGCAAAATTATTAAGAGTTTACATCATCAAGCTGGCCACTCAGGGCTAAAAATTCAATTCTGGTCGCCACTCAGGCGCGACCGACCCAATATGACACTTCTGATCGCCACCTAGGCGCGATCGACCCAATTCTGGTTGCCACCTAGGCGCAACCGACCCAATTCTGGTCGCCACTCAGGCGCGACCGACCCATGTAACATCTCTGGTTGCCACCTAGGCGCAACCGACCCAATTCTGGTCGCCACTCAGGCGCGACCGACCCATGTAACATCTCTGGTTGCCACCTAGGCGCAACCGACCCAATTCTGGTCGCCACTCAGGCGCGACCGACCCATGTAACATCTCTGGTTGCCACCTAGGCGCAACCGACCCAATTCTGGTCGCCACTCAGGCGCGACCGACCCATGTAACATCTCTGGTTGCCACCTAGGCGCAACCGACCCAAGCATCACTTCTGGTCGCCACCTAGGCGCGACCGACCCTATGTATCATATAATGATTCTGAAATAAAGCATCTCAAACTACCAATTGAGTTGTGAGTCTTTTATTTTTTAATCATTGGTCCCTTGGGGGTGCGGCAGCTTTTTAGCGCGGCCTATTCCTTGGGATCGCCAAACAAGTGGCATTTATCGTGATTATACTCAACCTCTCTTGGATGCGACTTGCACTATGCGGCCAAAGTACTGGGGGTGCGGCGTCAATCGAGTTTGATTGCCTATCATGGCCGCTCTCGACCCTGAACACGCACTTTTTACCTGGGAAATACTGAGCCGCGCAAGGGCCTAAGTGAGGAAAAACCGAGACAAATCATAAGGACCAGCCTATTGGTCGAAACATGTACTGCCAAGAGTACTTAAGCAAACCATAATATTGTCTTATGACACATAAATCTAACAATTATTACAGACCGCTAAGGGCCAAGCCATCAAACCATTGTTTTCTCTTCTTCACTTGTGCGCAGCTTTTGGCCGGTGGGAAGGAGGAACAGGCGGCTTACCAAGCTTGCCAGAAGGAGCAATCGCAGGCTCGCTGGAGGGCTCTTCAGTCGCGGGCTTGGGGGCTGCAGAGCTGGATACGCCTGGAGAGGGGTTCTTGTCCTGCGGAATCACCGCGCTGGACGACGGAGCGGGTAACTTCTCCCATCTGCTTCCATCTGCGTTATACTTGCCCATATAGGTCGCAAGATCAATCCCCTCCACCAGTTCAGTCGCATGGCCGCGCATATCCTTCCAAGTCGTCGCATATTCTGAGGCCGTCAGTTCGGTGCCATCCACCTTCTTCGAGGGCCTACCTTTTGCAACCTTGGCAGCATCAAAAGAAGGATAGTACGTCTTGGCCAAAGCAAGAACATGAGCCGCGCCGGTGCGAGCTGAGGACTCTTTCCAGTCCAAAAAGAACTGAGGCGCCCTAAGCAGTCTTTTCAGCAGCCCTTCAGAATCACCAGGGACTGGCTTGGTCGGCAGCAGGCACTTAGACAGTGATTTCATGGCGTCACAAGCCCTTCGCGAAAAATCGCGGATATACTCCAGCTGCTCCTGAGTACTGCCGCGCTGCTCCTTGGCATCTTCACCTACATCAAGGCATGTCTCCGTCAGCTCTACAACACACAGGCAAAGATAGTAGAGAAAAAAGATGCAGATATAAGTCGCAATACATACCAGTTAATTCTTGAGTCATGATGCACACTTTGGCGTGGACGAGGTTATGGGCATCAGAAACTTTCTTCAACTTTTTCTCAAGCTCACCAATGGAAACAGCCTTAAGCCTTGCGTCCTCATTGACATCAGCAATGGCGTCTTTCTGAGCACTGACTTGGAGCTCCAGCTGCTGGACCCTCTCATGGAATTTCTCTTCAACAGTTTTAAGTCGCAGCTCGGTATTTTTGGCTTGCTCAGAAAACTTGAAGCTTTCATCAGATAGCTCGCCCATCCTGGTTTCCCTCTTCTTTAGCTCAGCGTCACGCTGGCCAAGGAGCTCGCGTAGCCTCTCCAGTTCAGAGGGAGTATCCCCCAGCTGCTTTTCCAAGGCAATTTTGGCAGCTGTTATGGAGCTTAGTTCCTCCTATGAAGGGAACATCAGTCAGTAAGTATATATCAACAGCTAAAAGAGAAGCATCAAGTCTCCCTTTACAGTCAAAGAAGAAACTTGATCCTTGGGGGCTAGAGACAGATAACTGGAGATAGAAGTTTACCTTATAAGCCGCAGACAGGTCAGATATGCCTTGCGGAGCTCCATGGCTTGCTTGTCATTTGAGGCAATGATAGCCTCTGACAGTTTCTCAGCGCGGCTTGTGGAGGAGGAAGAAGCAACCTCAGCATGTAGAATTGGCGACCGCAGATTGTCCGCCACTGGCGACTCAACCACTGGCGTATCAGCATCCTTGGCCATTACATCTATGGAGGAGGGGTTGACCTTCTCCACGTCCTGGATCATAAGGGGATCCGTTCTATCCTCCAGAGCCACCTCTTGGGTGGCTGTGTCAAGAACAGGGACCGTGGCCAGGTCATCAGTGGTGGCCACGCCCTCTACCATGGCGGTATGAGCCGCAGGTGATAAATGCGGCTCAACCGCGGCTCCAGGCTCAGTCGCGGGTTCAGCCGCACTTCTGAAAAAAGCAAGGGCATTGTGTGAAGAAGAAGAACATAAGCCAGAATAAAAGTATTGAAAGCACAGGGAAAAGTTACTAACTCTGGAGCCATCTTCACAAAGGCCATAAGTTCACCGCTTGACGGTGAGGACAGGCCTTGGGTCCCAGAATCTACGAGAAAGTTTTGTGTCAGTAGAGGAAAAAGAATAAGCATTCAAGATGACAAGACAGCAGAAATTACCAGAGTGGGGACCCATGTCTTCTTCAGCAGAGGCGGTGGCTTTGAAAGCACGCCTGGCAACGAAGGAGATCGCGCCCGTAGCAGGTTTGCGACGCTTCGTGGCCTCGGGGTTTTCCAGAGCATCAACCTCTGGTTCTTCACGAGATAGCCTCTTGGAGGCTCTACGGGGAGTTGGTTCAGCCGCGGCAACAGAACTCGCGGCTGGCACTGGACTCTCGTCCTCGTCCAGTTCGGTCTCTTCATCATCTGAGGCCGCAGAGGCAACAGAAGGGATATCAGCAGTCTCGCTGCCCTCTAGAGTGGGCAGCAGCTTCTTTCGTGCGGCACGCTTGGGAGCAGCAGTGCCGGCGACAGTCGCAGGCAGCGACCAGTAGTTCTCGTCAGCCTGGATGAGAGAAATATAAGTTGCAGTATTAAGAAAAGGAATGCGACTCAACTACGAAGGCGAAAAGACAGAGAAGAGGAGTTACCTCAAAAGGCTTGTTGTTAACACTGAAAGGGGCAAGCCCCACCTTATCGAAGGAGATGTCCTTCTCCTCAGTCACGCGGGTGACAAATTCCACCCAATCCTCAGGCCTCCAGTCCGAAGCCTTGATACGATCAACGTCAGCAGAGGTGCCTGTGCACTCAAGGAAGATCGCTGTCGTGGACTCACGGGCTGAATGCGCCATTTGGTCCAGCAAGAGAGAAGATCAAGGCCAGTAAGACCATGACCTATTAAGGCGCGGACTTTGATCAGCGACTCATTGATGAAGGACATGGACGAGTCGCGGGGTTTTGATTTCAGTGCCTCGGTAGGCACGAAGAGGGTGTTAGACCAGGAGGGAAGGCGAGTTTCGCCCTCCGGTGAAGTATCTTGGCAATAGAAGAAAGATTTTTGCCAAGCCCTGGGTCGATTCGCCAGGGCTAGCTTGGGAAGGCAAGAATTCCTATGGCGCTGAAGAGAGATGGCGCCGACCTGAACGTAGGCGCCACCCTTGGAGACAAGTTGGCTGTTGCAGGTGAAAGAGGCCAGCCACAGATCGATGTTGGGGGCTATGCCAAGGTAATCCTCGCACAGCACGTGAAAATTGCTCACCTGGAGCATTGAGTTGGGCCCGATGTCGTGAAGACGGAGGCCTAGGCGTTGCAGCAAATTGCGGAAGAAGGGAGAACCTGGCGGCGTGAATCCACGCTCCACGTGCTCCACGAACATCACCAGCTCGTTGGGCTTGGGGCGCGGCTCGATTTCATCGCCTGGCGCCCGCCAGACGCCGTCCCCCTTCGGCGGCAAGAAGCCAGCCTCGGCCAGATCCGCAAGAGTTTCCTCGTTACCCAGGATCCTTCCCAGTTGCAGGAGATCTGGCGCCTATTGTCAGATGGCTTCGCCTTGGGCGCCATTGCGAGGGGGAGATTGAATTGGGGAACTAGGCTCGGGTCGAGGAAGAAGACGGCGCGGCTAGGGATGAGAAGATTGCAAGGGCAAATGGATAATGACCTAGGTGGCCGCAGCTTATAACTGAAGGGCCCGCAACTAACGGCATTATCTGTGCTCGCAACCAACGGCACAATTTGCGCCCGCAAAAAGAGTAACGGTCCGCAATTAAAGGAAACAGAATATTTCCAGAAGAAGAGATGAGTCGCGGATGAGTCACAGCTCTGAATCGCATGAGTCAGGAGATTGGTCAGAACGTTTACAGTGCGGCTCAGAGACCATTTCAAGAGGCCAGAAGATTCTCACCGTAAAGTCCTAACCAATCTTGGGGGCTAATGTCGGGGGAATACTTTCTGGATTAACCCGCGGCCCAGTGCGACTTAACTTACTCGCACGGATGAAGGCCCACTTGGGAACAAGCCCAATATTGAACCGCCATAAGGAGAAAGATCTAGAAGACAAATCCCGGAGGACGTGAAGACCAAGTAGTCTCCGAGTAGGCCTCTGTGGATGTATTCCTTATGGGGAAGTTTCCTTTTGTAACCTAGCGAGCCTCTGTGTATATAAAGAGGACTCGCAGGACTTAGAGCGGGTCAAGCTATCAAGCCCCAAACCCTAGCTCATACGGCGAGTACCAGATCGGATCGCCTCCATTGTAACACCTCGATTATCATATCAATACCAATCTAGGGTAGGCAGGAAGTAGGTCTTTTACCTCACATTGAGGGGGCCGAACCTGGGTAAATCTGTGTTGATCTTTGTTCCTGCGATCCCAAGCTCGGAGATGCTTGACTCGCGTAATCCCACACCTACGAAGTCATCTATGACACCTGACGTGACAAACCCACGACACCAAGTGCACCCGACGGACCCATCCAAGACGGTCAATGTGTCATCAAGCTTATCTCACGCATAGGAAGGCGCGCTCGTCAAATTCCTCCGTGAGAACTGGGAAATTTTCGTCTGGTGTCCAGCCGACATGCCAGGTATACACAGGAAATTCGCCAAGCACTCTCTCCAACTATTTCCAGATGCTCGACCAGTGAAGCAAACAATGCGCCGTTTCTCCGAGCCGAAACAGGCAGCCATAGGACAGGAAATCGATAGATTGCTCGACGCCAAGTTCATCCGCGAAATCAAGAAGTCGGACTGGGTCGCTAACCCTGTCCTCGTACCAAAGAAGCACACAGAAATCCTTCGCATGTGCGTCGACTTCACGGCTCTCAACAAGTGTGGCCCCAAAGACCACTTTTCGCTGCCACGCATCGACCAGATCGTCGACTCGACCGCGGGCTGCGAGCGCTTGTCCTTCCTGGATGCCTACTCAGGCTATAACCAGATAAGGATGAGGGCGGAAGACGAGGACAAAACAGCTTTCATCACGCCCTACGACGTCTACTGCTACACAACCATGCCCTTCGGGCTCAAGAACGCGGGTGCCACATACTAGCGCATGATGCAGTCCTGCCTCAAGGAGCAAATCGGACGGAACGTACAAGTCTACGTCGATGACATCGTCATCAAGAAAAAGAAGGAGGACATGCTCCTCGACGACCTGCGCGAAACATTCGCCGCCCTCAACCGCTACACGATCAAGGTCAACCCTAAGAAGTGTGTCTTTGGCGTGCCAGCTGGACAGCTTCTGGGGTACCTTGTCTCGGCTCGAGGCATTGAGGCGGACCTGGAGAAGATCCAAGCCATCCTGACCATGGAGCAGCTGAAGGATTACTCCAGAAGCTCGAGAGGTCCAGAGGCTAGCCGGTCGGGTCGCAGCGCTCAGTCGTTTCATTAGCAAGCTCGGCAAAAAAGCACTCCCATTTTACCAGCTGATGAAGAAGTCGGACAAATTCGAATGGACACCAGAAGCTCAAGCAGCCTTCATCGACCTCAAACGCATGCTAACGAGCCCTCCAGTCTTAGTCGCGCCCAGAGAGCGCGAGCCGCTATACCTGTACGTCGCCACCACCAACAGGGTGGTCAGTACCGTGCTTGTTGTCGAGCGCACAGAAGAGGGACACGCTCATGGCGTACAGAGACCCGTATACTAACTCAGCGAGGTTCTTTCCATATCAAAACAGTGGTACCCGCATTATCAGAAGTTGGCCTACGCCGTGTTCATGACATCACGTAAAGTCGTCCACTACTTCACCAAGCACCGAATAACGGTGGTAAGTGCAGCCGCGTTTGGAGACATCCTCACCAACCCCGACACTACAGGAAGAGTCGCCAAGTGGGTCATCGAGCTCGGACCTCGTGACCTCACGTACAAGCATCCATCTGCAATCAAAGCGCAGGTTCTCCCCGACTTCACTACCGAGTGGATCGCGGCTCAGCTACCGGGCGCCCCTGACGTGTCCAACTCTTGGACAATGTACTTTGATGTCTCGAAGAAGAACGAGGGTGCAGGAGCAGGCATTATCCTTACATCGCCGAAGGCTGACAAGCTCTGCTACGTATTACAGATGCACTTTCCAAGACCCTCCAACAACGAGGCAGAGTACGAGGCCCTACTACACGACATGCAGATGGCAAAAGCTTGCGGGTGCACTCGACTCATGATCTACGGCAACTCAAACCTCGTCGTGCAGCAAACAATGAAGGCCTGCGACGCCACAACAGAAAACATGATCGCGTATCGCGAGCTGTACAACATCATGGAGGGCAACTTCGAGGGCTGCGAGCTGCGTCACATTGGGCATGCCAGCAATGAAGAAGCAGACATGCTGGCCAACCTTGGCTCTACTAGGGCACCAGTTCCACCTGGCATCTTCCTCGAGCGAATTGAGCATCGATCAATCAAGACCAAGCACGCTGCAGCATCCTCGGAGCCGACTGCCGTAGCCGCAGCCAAAGACTCACCTTCACCCAGCAGAGAGGTTCAGCCAGTCGAAATCCTCCTTATCGAACCGACCTGGACACATCCTTTCCTCGCATACATGCTGCGCAATGAGCTGCCGGAGGATGCAGCATAAGCAAGGCGTGTCACTCGACGCGCCAAGGCATATACAATCATCAGGGGCGAGTTATACAAACGCAACATATCGGGGATCTTCCAGAGGTGCATCGCATTCGAGGACGGCAAGGCCATCCTGGACATCCACGCAGGAACTTGCGGACACCATGCAAGCAGTCGAGCGCTTGTCGCCAAAGCCTTCGGGGCAGGGTTCTACTGGCCAACAGCACTCAGGGACGCAGAAGATGTCGTGAAGAAATGCATCGGCTGCCAAAAATTCGCCACCAAGCCGCACGCACCTGCATCAGAGCTGAAGACAATCCCGCTGGCCTGGCCCTTTGCTCAATGGGGACTCGACATGGTTGGGCCACTCAAGAAATCCTCGCGTGGAGGACACACTGTAACACCCAAAATTTGGATCCCTAATTTAGTGGTGTTTTCTCACCCCGAAAAAACTTTTCCTCGTGTCTCAAAATTATTTCGCCCTCTGGTGCTAGATGATGCCCTCGTGTTCTTTTCCTCTCAGGTAATTCCAGAGAATCTCCGGTGATTTCTTTGCCACTCCGAAAACCTCCCCTAGGATTTTCCTAAAAACCTCATAGCCTAAATATTGGGATCTGAAAATCCTAATATTCCATCTACCTTCTGAACCCTATTTTTCTAGCTTGGAAAACTCCACCAAATATTCCAAGATCACCTGATCCATTTATTATCCTCCACACACAAAATATTGCATAGTTACCAAGTGCAACATTTCCAAAAATCCTCGATAAATAATTTAGTGCATGTGTTGGTCAGGAAATTATTTTCTTTTTCCTAACATGTACCCCTCTACGCTCCTCATAAATCCATGATATAATCATTATGCCATTATCCACCACCCATAATTATTCCAAAATGGCCATGAGATATTTCTGATGCATGACAACCTTTTGGATAAACCAAACCCATGAGAATTTGAGCACATGGGATAAATACCAAACCAACCCAATTAAGGGGTATATTTATTCCATCCAATAAAATTCCTCCACCTCATTTGTTTGGTATACCATAAATACCATGGCATTAAGTTTTCACCCACTTTTGGAACCTTGCCAACCTATCTTTGTGCAAGATATTTCTGCATGGAGGGTGATAGACCATCATCTTCTCCTTTGGTACTCCCATGTGATCTTTAGCCATCCACTTAAAAAGCTAAAACCCCGGGTTAAAGCCCCAGTGGCGATGATCCTCTCTTTATTATCCTATTAGGACATTTACCCAAAACCATATTTGGAGGCAACCATTTGAGCTCAGACCCAGTGGACCATCTCCTAGCATCCAAACCTAGCCAGTGGAATTTTCTGGATTTATTTTGAAATAGAAAAGTTCATTCGGGCATTTCATCGAACACCTTCGGGGCAGATTTTCAAACTTGCTTAGAATTCTTGTTTTGCTTAACCTAGCCCTAAAACCTTCTGCTCCAGTGGATCCCCTGTGACCACTGCCCTTCCAGCACCTCATCCTCATCCTCTTCTCCCCTGTAGACGAAGGTGAGGTAAGCAATGACCTCAAACCGCCATTAATGGCCAAACTACCTTCCACCCACCTCCTCCTCTCTCCCGGCTATAAGAAGCTCCCCCGAGCCCTCAGTTGCACTCACAGCCTCCCTCAGACCACCCTCGCTCAGTTGCTGGAAGAGAGATGCTCACAGGAGCTCTCCCGAGCTCGAGGTGGCCGAAACCCTAGAAGCTCGGGTAGTGAGCTCCACGACCTCTTCTGCCAAAGGAAACACTACCCACAGGAGCGGTGCAGCCCCACGAACCCATTACCGGCCTCACCATAGCCTCTAGCCCACCTCATCGCCGCCCCCAAGCTCCACCCGAGCTCCCGCCATGGCCGCACGGCCGAGCTCGCGGGCGACGCGCCGGAGGCGTCCCCGCCGTCGGAGCCGCCTCCCTGGGCTCGGTGGGCCACGGCGTGCCCATCCCCGCCGCCGGCCAGCCCCCGGCGAGCCCCATGGCCAGCCCCGGCCGGTCGTCGCTGGTTCCAGTACGCGGAGCGGAGGAAGAAGATGATCGATTCCTGTCTTCGTTTTTCTTTTTCTTTTTTTCTGGTTCGTGCGAACCGTTTTCCAGCCCAGCAGGCCAGCAGCAGCGTGTGGCCCAGCTCGGCCCACCCGGGCGCTGGTGCCAGCGCGCGCAGCGCGCAGCGCGGCCGTGGGCCATTTACGGCCCGCGCTGTTTTTTTTCGCGCGGATCTTTTTCTTTTTCCCTGCTGGACCGATTTTCAAACGCCCACAACTTTCAAACCGTAGCTCCGTTTTCGGTGATTCAAATTTCTAAATCTTCGTCTCGACGAGCTCTTTCCGGTGGTACTGATTTCATCTCATTCCAAAATAGTTCTATGAGGTGCCCTTATGTACGTGCATTCCGGAGTCCGTGGAACGGGGCTATCGCTGCCCTACGCCGCGGAGTCACCCCGACCATTCCAAACCCGGAGGATCCCCGTCTTCGAAGGCAAGCTAACCCCTTGCTATGAACAGCCCAGTAGTGTTTGTTCGATTATTTTGCTTACTACCATGCCGAGTGTTATATTGTTGTCTGTGTACTGTTAGATTTATGCATGTCTGTTTGTTGTTCATGTTTAAATATGAAACTTGTAATATTGCTCCTACCATGTTGCATTTTAAATATTGCTGCATACATGTATATATCTGTGGATCTTCGCAACACCCTTTCTTTTGTCAAACGAGAAGGCGCTGGTCGGCGGGTTCGCCGCCGTAGTCTTCCGGTTGACGTTTCTTTTCCTTGTCGAACGAGAAGGCGCTGGTCGGCGGGATCGCCGCCGTAGTCTTCCGGTTGACGTTTTTATTTTGCTAAGTTGGACATGGATACTACTATTTCTTGAATTATTGTGTTGCTAATGTTTTGTCGTTTGATGTTACATTATTATATTATTGTGATTGTTGTGCTGGACTAATTCTCGGTTGTTTGGACTTGTTATGATGAAACTTGATTAAATGAAACTCCCCTCCAAACATCGATAGGGTCAGTCCACGGTGCCACTAATCTGAACTTTGAAAGCAGAACCATCGCCGTCTCATGGAGGACCGTGACCTAGTAGGTTGTTGAGCCCCTTTTGTGCCATCCATTGGGCGCAGTCGTTCGGTTGTGCTGTCCGAGGGTAGTGGTCGACAGGCACGGGTTCGACTGTGATAGGGAGTCCGGAGCTAGGCATACCCGGTAGCGTCGGGGGATGTGCCGGATTTACTTGCCCGTTGTGCCACACGCATAGGGTGGTGCAGGAGAGTGTCTTAGCAAGTGGACCGTCATGTGAGTGTATTTTGCTTAGTACGACTTTGGGCGTGAGAAACCTGGAGCGTCGGCTGAGTAGGGTGCATTCTGATAGGTGGTAAAGTAAACTCTCGAGAGACTCAACCTAGCAAGCTAGCCCCGTTCCTGGGATATGGAACAACAGTTCAGTGTCAGTCACACTGTGTGTCTTTGTCGTGTCAGGAGGTTAAACTAAGATCTGTTTGAAAGAATTAATGAACGACCTGATTTCACTAAATGAACAAATAAGATGATGCAGGGAATGTTGCCTTGAGATGTCGATGGTAATCCGTGATATGGGGTGGCGGTGTGATCGTTGGGAGCCTAGAGTTAGGCCTGAGCCAACATCAACCGTGCATGCCCAGAGTGGAAAGATGAGGCCAGTGAGCCTAGCAGTGATCACAGGTGCCGTTGTGTATTATTCGGTACCAAATGGTACACTCGTTTACTCGTCACAGGTAATCTCTTTGTATGATTGCCGGTGCACGATCCAACCCCACCTGGCTTGGATTCTGTACTGGTGATACCCCCGTTGTTTGCTTATGCTATGATTTGCTTGTGATGCCATGCTACCTTTATGTTATTATATTGATCTACCTAGAGTAGACACTTGCCATGTTGTAGGATTTTATTTCCAATGTATATCTTGTTGCATGATTGTTGGATTATTTGTAGTGAGTGGCGATTCTTGCTGAGTGCATACAAATGTACTCACGGGCCTTGTGTTTGTGGCCAGATATTGGCGAGGATTCATCTTCTACCTTAGCAAGGATATGGAGCAAGAGCGTGCTAGGATCAGTAGCCCAGCCAGATGCCTGTGGAGTGGAGCCGCTCCAAGCCGTTGCCTTAGTCGTCTTCCGCTGCCAGTTAAACTCTGTCCTGAGCCATGCTTAGCTTGATGTTTGGTCATGCCTTGATGGCCTTGTAAGCCATTTGCAGCACTTCTTGTGCCTGATTGTGTAATGATTTCCGTTTTGTTGCACTGTCGTGACGTGCGGCCAGATATCTTGGGCTGGCGCACGGGACGACCGCCTCTCTGGCGAGATGTGCCAGGGAGGGGTGTCACACACACCCACCTCTTGGTGGCGGTCCACAAATTCACCAAGTGGATCGAAGCGGTCCCCATCACAAATTCGACTGCCACGACAGCGGTGAACTTTATCAAGTCAATCATCCACCGCTTCGGGGTCTCTCATAGCATCATCACCGACAACGACACAAACTTCACGGCCGAAGAATTCTGGGACTTCTGCAAGGACCAAGGTATTAAGCTCAATTACGCGTCCGTAGCACACACGCAATCCAACGGTCAGGTGGAAAAGGCCAATGGACTTGTGTGCAGCGGGCTAAAGAAGCGGCTATTGGTGCCACTCAAACGAGCTGCCGGAGCTTGGGTGGAAGAACTACCATCCGTCCTCTGGAGCCTGAGAACTACTCCAAATAGGTCGACACAATATACATCGTTCTTCATGGTGTACGGCGCAGAAGCAGTCTTGCCCTTTGACCTGCAGTTCGACGCGCCCAGAGTTGTCGCCTACGAAGAAGAAGCAGAGGATGCACTCGAAGACAGCGTCGACACGCTGGACGAAGCACGCGACATCGCACTCGCTCTGTAACAGCCCCGAATTTGTGAACCTAAGAATGTGTCTAAATTTTTCACTTGTTGTGTTTCATTGCATCATGGCATCCTTAATAAAAATGCTCAAGAGAAAATTATAAAATTGAAAATCCTCAAATATGAATTGCTTCATTCCCAAACTGAAATCAATGAAAGCATTCAAAGTGGCAAACAAATACTTTGACATCCTATATTTGTCAAGGATGTTCCAAGAGTTCAAAAATAATATTTTGAACTTGCTTTAAAATTTCTAAAGGATTATAAATTTGTACTTAAGAAAAATGTCATATTCCAACCCTATGAGCAAAAGTTGTTCAAAACATTTTATTTTGAAACACCAATTTTTGTGGAGCTTCTACATGATAAGGGGAGCCTACCCAAATAATTGCAGATTTTTCTAAAATGTTTTGTGTCTCAATAAAATCCCTAAAAGCTACTGATATAAAAGAAACATGAATTGAGGAAAAGCCAGGGGGTTTTCTGTAAAAGCTTGGTCGTCTTCTCTGTAGCCACAGCTCGCACTGCATGGCGCCAGTGGCCGAGCTCGCCGTGCGCCCAGGCCCCCCCAGCCGCGCCGGGTGGATAAGAAGGCCACCACGACGCTCCTCTGCTCCCCCACCTCACTCAGTTGCTCTCCTGCTCCCTCTCTCTCCCTCTGGCTCTCTTTTTCCTCTGCCATGGCCGCACCCTTGCAAGCACGCGTCGCGCATCGCCGCCGTTCTAGAGCGCCTAGGACAGATCGGACTGGGCCATCGTCTCTGCCTCGTCCTCCTCTTCTTCTCCGTGCTAGGAATCGCCGCGGGGAGCTGTGAATCGACGGGAAGAATTCATCTTCTCCAACTCCGGCTGCCTCGCTTCGAGCAAGCTCTCCACCGCCTCCGACCACCGCAGCTCCAACGGAACGCATCCACGCTTCTAGGGTGAGCAGAGCAACCCCCTGGACATCTCCGTTCACCCCAGTTCGTCGTAGTTCGTCGTGTCCGTCGTAGCCGTAGCGCGCCGCCGCATGGCATCATCGCCGGAGCACAACCCGGCGACCACATGGTCCGTGGCTCCGCCACTGAATCGCCCGCACCAGTACGCGACGTTTGCATGTTTTAGTTGGTCTCCACACGCCGTAGAACGTCGATCCCATGCGCGTCGCCGCCGGTGGTCACCGCGGCCGTGCGCGTCGTCGTCGTGCACGGTCCTCACCTCATATTGGTGCGCGCACGTAGTCTAACACAAGGACGCATCCATCCCAGTGGCTAGCGCCACTTCCACGCACGGGCGTGTCGTGTGTTCGATTCCCCGCAGACGCAACCCTTTTTCCTCTTTTCCACCTGTGGGGACCTCGGACTAGCTATCCGAAATACCCGATTATGCTTAACACAACCATCCCGTGATCAGTCTGTCGTTGCACATAATCCGAATTGAGTACCGAAGTTTACATCCATTACAATACCGAATTAAAAGTCTTACATAAATGGTCATTTAGACCAAGTCTTACATAGGTGCCTTCATGGGCCAAACCTAAATATCAGCGGAAGCTACGGCGTAGTAGACATCAAATCCTAACGACGACGACCCGACAGGCAGCTGACTTATGGAGATCCCTAGTTCGTGTAGAAGTCGCCATACTCCTCCTCGGCGTAGTGCTCCTCCTCATAGCCTGGCTAAGACAATAGCCAGGGACGAAACCAATATGAGTACATTTGATTGTAGTCGCAAACTACACCAACATGAGTATGCACTAGTTTTATTTAAATTCCAAACTTTTATTTATTTAAAACATCTCTATATCTTTATTGAAAAAGGTAAGAAGAGTTTTATCACTATCTTTTTAAAGAAATCACCATTTTATCTGTTTGTCCCAAAACTCCTCCTTTTTCCGACCATAGTCCATCATGGTCCATTTGCCTCCAACAAACTCATACCAACTCGTTTGTATAGTTGTGTAACATCTTCTCCACTTCGGTCTCTTTTTAAACTTATAGTTTCTCAAAAACTTGCACATAGGTCAAAGTAGGACCTCCCAACTGTCCATATCTGAGGACTCGGCTATTCGAATAGTTTTACACTCTGCAGAGGTAGCACACTTTTCCCACATCCATCCGGTAACTCATCGTGTCAGCCACGTCCCGCCATACAAGGTGTATGCGAAGTTGAGTCACCGACCATAGCCTGTCCTTTGCTCATGCTAGTATAGGGTCCTGCCCGTATGATGCCTTCCATCGACTCCTAGTCCAGTAACCCGTCGGAAACCCTAAGTGTGAGGACTCATAGTTTTGCCCGATGACAGTATGGAAGCCGTCTTCAATCCCCCACACGTGGAAGGACCTTCCTTCACCACACTGTGTGAGGACTCAGGTCAAGGGTAAGTCCTCAGACCATCCCTCCATGCATAACGGAGTCGTCTCCGTCGATGAGGTCTCCCATACTAATATGAGCAAATTATATGAATACGCCCTTTTCCCATATGTGGGTAAATGTGGTCGCACAGGGTATCGGCTGGTTGACGTAAGTACAAGGACACAATGTGCATTTTTCATAAACATCACCATTCACCATTTCTCCACTTCAACACCGACTTTCTCGGCATTCCACAACCACACCAATATTTTCAAAGGAGTTTTGAATAAACCATATTTTCCCATCCTATAGTTTTAAATAACTATTCTATTCTTCTACATAGGGTTGCAAAATAGTTTTCATATACTTGTAAAAAGGTTTTCAAAATTATTGATACTATTGAATAACTCATGTAACAAAATAGATGTATATAAATGCAAGCTCAGTGAAGTAGCTTGCCTTGCTCGGCAAAGTTCTCGGGTTCTTGTGCTTGCTGATCAAAGTATTCCCCCTCCTCGTAGACTTCGGCAACGTTCTCGTCTAAACGTCAAACAAGCAATACAAACAATCACTAAACTACTCAAGCAATCATCACAACATAACAATCATAAGCATCACAAATAGCTACTGCACACACAAAGCAACACACTTTGGTTTCTATTTAATTTAATTAACTATTATTTAGTGATGTCTTAAATATGGCAGAAACTAGTGGTACATGTTTAATTGCATAACTTGGGTTCTGTTGATCACAAAAATACAAACTAAATTTCTACAGAAAGCTACTGATGTGTAGAAGACAACACAATTTAGTTTGGATTAATTGGAGTTACCAAACTCCCTACATAAATGTTTTAATCCAGTAACTTAATAATCAAGTTTTAGCTACCAATTAAGTTCTGGTGATCGTAAATTTAAATCCTTTTAGGGGTAACTAAACATGAATAAATGTGATCCAAAAAAATTGGTCCTAAATCATTTGGGTTAACCATTAAACATATTTAATTTTAGTGCAGAAGGGTTCTCTAACTTCATTTTTAAACTAAACAATTATCACTGCACAATTAATTCTACCAAAATTAGGGAAGCTAATACATCACAGTACCAAGCTAACAAAATTGGTTTGGAATTATTTGCATTAACATAGTATCAGAAACAAACAAGTTTAGATTTTAAACCTTCTGTGGTATTTTTAATAATACATTTTTATTATTTATCTAAATGAATTGAATCCACTTGGGTTGGTTAAACTTTTTTATAAGATTTCCAGAATTAGGGACACTTGGATTTGATTTATTTGGATGTCTAGATCTCAAGATATTGAATTTCTAAAATGGGTCCAGTACTGGTTTCTCAGAAAAGACTAAATTCGAATTAATTTGTTCTCTGGATAATGTTGAGAACTATGACAGGTGGGGTCCACCCGTCATAGACTCAGTGCGCGCTGGAAAATGAATAAAATGCTGATGGGTGGGGCCAGCCCGTCAGCCTCTCATCTAATCGAACCGTTATGCTACCGTTGGATCTAGATCCAACGGCTCCTGGAGCACGAGTTCATCGACGACATAAAAATGGCGTCGCCGGAGCTCCGGCGACGGCGAGGTTTGCGGAAAGCTCACCTAGGGGGCTCGGGAGGACGTGGGGATGGTGCATAAGGGTCGCGGAGGCTCGGGAAGGTCGTGGGGCGAGTGGAGCTTGCTGGGGATGACTGGTTCGTCGGCGGTGAGCTCCTCTGATTCCGCAGACGTGCAGCTACTCCGGCGAGCTCCTGGCGACGCGTCTGTGCACGTTTCAAAGAGGAAAAGCGTGCGGGTGAGTGCGGGTGCAGTGGTGATGCGAAGGCAGGCCAGAGAGAAGTGATAAAAAGGGCAGCACGGTGCTGTCGGGGTCTTCTTCTACCTCGGTACGGCGGGTTGCAGAGCACGGAAGAGGCAGCAGCGGCTTCGCGGCTGCGATTCCGCCCTCCTGGCGGTGTACTGAGGAGAGAGGAGTGAGCGAGAGAAGCTGGGGTGGTGTGTGGAGATGGCGAGGCTCGGGTGGCCTTTTATTGCCGCGCTCGGGCTCGCCATGGACTGGGTGCCGGGAGGGGGTTCCCGGGCTCGATAGAGTTCTTCATAGGGGGCGGCTAAGGTGTTGCTGCGGTGCGGGGGTGCTGGGTAGCAGAAGGGAGCACGTGGCGACGAGCTGCGCTTCCTCGACGTGGGGACTGGCCTGAGCTTGCTCGGGCGGCGCACGCATGCACGGCACGCGCGTGTGGGTGGTTCGGCGACACAGCCCTTGGCCAGCGGGTGCGGTGTGGTGCTGGGAGAGGCATGGCGCGGCGCTGGGCTAGCTGGGCGGCTACGCTGCCTCCTCCACAGGAGCGACCAGCACGGCATGGCGACAGGAGCGGCTGCTCCCTGGCGACGACCATGGCCGACCACGGCACACTGGCTCCCTCCTCGATTTCTCCGGCTCCACGGGCGCGGTGAGAGGAGAGCAAGTGAATGGAGGTAGAGGCAAGCATCAATTTGATCGAAATCGATCAAATCAATCAAGGATTGGATCGAATTGGGGAAGAACACGGTGAAGATCACAATGTTCGACAGTGTCCTCACCCAACTTGATTTTTGAATTTTTGCAATTTGTTCTCATAATTTGCTTCTTATATATTTATAAGGATTTGTGGTGAGGTTTTGGATTTTATTGTGCAAGTGCACCATAGCAAAATTTTGGATTTAAAAAGATAAAGAAAAGGTTTTGAATTTAAATTTAGATTTTTGAGCTTGATATTTGAAGAGGGAAAGTGGTAGGAATAAAAGTGAGAGTGATCATATTCACTCCACTGAATTTGGTTTGGGATAAATATAATTTCTCACTCGGAGAATTTTGTGTGACACTTGTCACATTATTTTTCTTGCTTTGCTTTTTATTTTATTTCTTTTCTTCAAGTTTTTATTTAGAACAAGCAACACACAATCAACAAGAATTAAATAACACAAGCAACAATATGGGATCAACACATATAATTTAGCAAAAGTTTTTGTTGGCTCTCATTTTTGGGAATAATAATACTTGTAATATTTTTGGGATGTTACAATCCTTCCCCCCTTAAAATAAATCTCGTCCCGAGATTTGCTAGGCTTAGGTACTAAAGAGGTTTGGAAATTCGCTCCTAAGATAATCTTCGTGTTCCCAAGTTGCTTCTTCCTCAGAGTGGTTAGTCCACTGGACTTTGTAGAACTTGATTGCGCGTCTTCGGGTAACACGAATATCTTTGTCAAGAATCTTGACGGGTCTCTCACGATAAGTCAGGTCTTGGTTCAGGTCGATGGAGAGGTGGTCGATGTTTTTGAAAACATCAGGCTGGTCTGGAACTTTGAGACACTTCCGGAGCAAGGAAATGTGGAAGACATCGTGATAATCTCCTAACTCCGGAGGCAACTCCAGTTGATAAGATACTTCTCCTCGACGAGCGATAATCTTGAACGGTCCAATATATCTTGGTGCTAATTCTCCTTTGACATGGAAACGTTGCATTCCTTTAAGGGGTGTCACTCGGAGATAGACATAATCTCCGATACTGAAAGTGAGGTCACGGCGCTTGGTGTCAGCGTAACTCTTCTGACGGGATTGGGCAGTTTTGAGACGTTCACGAATAAGCTGAACTTGCTCTTCAGCTTCACGGAGGGTATCTGGTCCAAACAATTTGCCTTCTCCTATATCGGACCAATTCAGGGGTGTACGACACTTCTTGCCGTAAAGGGCTTCAAAAGGGGCCATTTGCAGACTAGACTGATAACTATTGTTGTATGAGAACTCTGCAAACGGAAGGCAATCTTCCCACTTGGAGCCATAGGATAGAACACATGCGCGAAGCATGTCCTCCAATATCTGGTTCACTCGTTCAGTTTGGCCATCGGTCTGGGGATGATAAGCTGTGCTAAATGCTAACTTGGTTCCGAGGGCTTCATGAAGGGATTTCCAGAATCTGGAGGTGAATTGCGTGCCTCTATCAGATACAATTTTCTTAGGCACACCATGCAAGCTTACTATTCTGGAAATATACAAGTCTGCTAACTGATTTCCCCGATAAGTGGTATTGACGGGAATGAAATGGGCAACCTTGGTCAGTCGATCAACGATGACCCAGATTGAGTCATGGCCTCGGTTGGATCTTGGAAGTCCGGTAATAAAATCCATTCCAATTTCATCCCACTTCCACTTGGGAATTTTCAAAGGTTGAAGCAATCCAGCGGGCCGCTGATGTTCAGCCTTGACTCACTGACAGATGCTACAAAAGAGCCAATCTCTCGCTTCATTCCATGCCACCAAAATCTTTCTCGAAGGTCTTGGTACATTTTGGTTCCGCCGGGATGGATTGAGTAAGGGGTCTCATGGGCTTCCTTCAGGATTAGCTCCTTAAGTTCTACGACATTGGGCACACATATACGGCCATTAAATTTCAGCATCTTCGCTAAAACCGGGTGCTTTGCCGAGGGAAATCTTCTTCTTAATTCCTTCAATGCTCTCATGACCTTTTTGGGCTTCTTTGATTTGATCCATCAGGGTTGGGGCTAACTCTAGATTGGCGAGATATCCGTGGCTAACAAGTTCTAGTCCAAAATCTTTGAACTCTTTGAACAAGGCTGGCTGTTCGGCTTGGATCAAGGCATTCAGGGTGGAGGGTTTGCGACTAAGGGCATCGGCAACTACATTTGCCTTTCCGGGGTGATAGTGGATTCCAATATCATAATCTTTGATTAATTCCATCCATCTTCTCTGTCGCAGGTTCAACTCCTTCTGGGTGAAGATATACTTCAAACTCTTATGACCGTATAGATCTCGCAGCGATGTCCCGCAAGATAGGGATGCCACGTCTTAAGAGCAAGAACAACAGCAGCTAACTCCAGGTCATGGGTTGGGTAATTCTCTTCATGCGGTCGCAACTGCCGGGACAGATACGACACCACTTTGCCTTCTTGCATCAGAACGCAACCAAGTCCGAGGCGTGATGCATCGCAATACACGTCGAAACTCTTGGTGACGTCTGGCATAATCAAAATTGGGGCTGAGGTTAGTCTCTTCTTCAATTCTTGGAAACTACCTTCACACTTCTGAGTCCATTCAAATTTCTTGTCCTTCTTCAACAGTTGGGTCATGGGTTTGGCTATACTGGAAAATCCTTCAACGAACTTGCGGTAATAACCCGCTAGTCCGAGAAAGCTTCAGATTTCAGTCACACTAGTTGGGGCTAACCTGTCAACAATGGCTTGGATCTTCTCGGGGTCAACGGAAATTCCTCCAGCAGATACAACATGTCCGAGAAATGCCACTTCACTGAGCCAAAACTCACAGTTGCTAAGCTTGGCATACAGCTGGTGCTCTCGGAGTGTCTCCAAAACTAGACGCAGGTGTTCAGCATGCTCTTCTTCGGTCTTGGAATAAATAAGAATGTCATCGAGGAAAACTACCACGAACTTGTCGAGGTATTCCATGAAAATCTTGTTCATGAGATTCATGAAATAGGCTGGGGCATTGGTCAGTCCAAAGGACATCACGGTGTATTCAAACAAACCGTAACGAGTGGTGAAGGCTGTCTTGGGAATGTCTGACTCTCTGATTTCAACTGATGGTAACCTGTCCGAAGATCGATCTTGGAAAAGACTCGGGCTCCGTTCATCTGATCGAACAGATCCTCGATCTTGGGAAGAGGGTACTTGTTTTTAATGGTCACGTCATTTAGCTTGCGATAATCCACACACAGGCGTGTGGTACCGTCTCTCTTGTCCACAAAAATAATGGGTGATCCCCAGGGTGAAGCGCTTGGACGAACAAGTCCTTTGCTGAGCATATCTGCCAACTGCTTCTTCAATTCAACCAGTTCTTCCGGATTCATCCTATAAGGTCTTTGGGATATAGGGGCAGTTCCTGGGATAAGCTCAATTATGAACTCAATATCCCGGTCTGGCGGCATACCAGGCAACTCTTCAGGGAAAACATCCCGAAATAGGTGAACCACACGGATCTCATCTAGGGCGGGTCGAGCTATGCCCTCATGGCAGCCTGGTCGGGAATGATTGGTTTCAGACACATACTCCACTTCTACTTCTCAGTAGTAGGAAAAGGGTTATCAGTGGTGCACCATATTGAGATTCTGTGGCGCACCCCCAGAATTGCTGGGTGCGCCACAGAATCGTCGCCACTAATTTTTTTTTCTGTGGCGCACCATGGGCATGCGCCACAGAAACCCACTTTCTGTGGCGCACCCAGTCCGTGCGCCACAGAAATAGCTCGGTAGGCCACATAGCAAAGAAATTCTGTGGCGCACCCACGCCTGGTGCGCCACAGAAAGTGGTGCGCCACAAAAAAAGAAAAGCGTGCGCCACAGAAATATGAAACAGTATTACAGGTATTTTTTTCATTTTGCTGTATAAATACAAGTATATACAGGATTTATCCAGAAATACAGATATATTTGACAGGTATATAAACAGACACACATTAATCACTATTTCATCACACATATTACTTAGTGTGCCCGAGATACATACACATAGTCACAAAAGTGCCGAATGTTAATTTACACAATATATTAGTTATGATAGAAACAAAAGTTCATCATTTCACACTACACATTACAAATGAAGTGTTCACCGCCTAACTAGGATCAAATGTAGCACACATCGGCGATGATGCTGAGCAAGAGCGCGCGAGAGCATGCATGATCATGGCTTCCTCTTCTTGAGCGTCGCCGGGAACGGTAGAATGCCCCCTTTCGTCCTCCACTCCCTGGTTTCACTCTGCGCCGCTAGTCGTTCTTCCATCTCCCTCTGAGACAACGCTGAAGATGGATTGGGATATATATTGGTTAGTGATATACATAGAGTATAATTTGTTCATCTAAGTATAGAGGCAAGACGATCAATCAATGTTGTCATGGTTGGAAATCATATGGCTATCCTATTTGGGTTTCATAGCATAGCATATATATAATATATAACCCTACACATGCACTTCTACAAAAAACTACACACTAGCTAGTAATGCTTAGAAAGGCTATCCTACGTACCGAAGCGGAAGTGGAAGGACCCTGAGGCGTGCATGACATCGTCGAGGATGATATTTGTTAACTGCAGCCGGATGCGATGGAAGTCTTGTCTATAATCAGCATCGGTGAGACCTTCCGCCATTTTGGTGTATTCTGCGAGATTAGATGCAATCTTCGTTTTCTCGCAATCCCGGACAGTCATTTTAAGGTGACGGAGGGCATAGTAGGCCTCCATCACACTGCCATCCAATTGCTTGACGCAATGGAATCCGGTCCCATGCAAGAACTTGTGTGTGTTGTCGTCCTCCGTGAAAAATTCCGACTTCTTATGGAAGGGGCCGCCCTTTTTGGCATAGGCCTCGAGAGCGTCATCGAGAACACCCTTTATTCTGTTGTATGATCTCGGCTGAGATTTATTCCCCGAGTCCAAATAAGTGGCAACGGACCACCTCGGGGATACGTGGATGAGTGCGCAGTACTTGTCCCTGCTCAACACAATTGAAGCAGAATGTTGGACAAAGGATCAGCGATGGAAGAAATGTACAAGAAGGCATAAGATAGGACGGTGGCGAGCAGATGTGTACTTACTCGAAAAAGTAAGGCAGAAGAAGGGCGGTCTTCTCCTTGTTGGCCAGGAAGACCCTAACGAGGTACTCCTTGGCCGTTTCCCGTGTTGTTCATCCTTCCACCAGATGGCTGTCGCGCATGTAGTAGGGATCCACTATCGCGATGTACGGGGTATCATCTCTCCTGATCTTCATCGCCGCATCGAGCGCATATAGGCGGACCATGTTATAGTCCAGCCGTTTGGAGTGATACAGGTTGAAGATGTCCTCGTACGCTATGAAGAACACATCTGCGGGGTCTTCCTGGACGAAGTCCACCAACTCTTTTGGCACCGTGACCGGGAACGCCGGGTAACCTGGGTTCTTCTCTTTAAGAAGGGTCTCCTCTAGATACAAGATATTATTCTTCAAAGTAATCATGAACTCTGGAGTAGCCTTGTGGATTCGTGTCTTCAGGACCCCGGATCTTAGGATCTTGCTGGCTCGCAGAGGATGCTTTTCTCTTCCTTTGATGACTCTTCTTTTTCTTCTTCTCTGGTGATTGTGGGGGTGCAGTGAACCCCGCTTTAACTGTTTCTTTCAGTATGGTAGGGCTGAAAATGTTACCCGGTTGAGCTTGATGATCGCCGGCATCCGGAGGCGTGTCGGTGAAGGCCAGGCGCTGTGTGCATGAAGTGGGACGAGCAGGTTGAATGTGGTGGTCGCGGAAGGGTCCTTCATCCATAATAGGCATGAACATATCATCCGCGGCGGCGCCAGTGTTGATGTAGTCATCGACGTTTACATCATTATCATCATCCTCCTCAACATTGTCGTCGTTGCCACCAAGTTGAGGTGCAACGACTTTGTCCTAAACATAAACAATAGCACATCCGTTAGTCGGGAAAGTCGGAAAGTCGGGGAATTCGGAAAGTCAGAACTAACCTTGGACGGTTGCCGGGAAGACGTTCCCAACAACTGTTTGTGGCGGTTGGTGGCGGCGATGACCGGCGGCGGTAGCTTCCGGCCGGCGGTGGCGGCGACCGGCGGTTCCGTCTGGGTGGTGGTGACGGCTGCTTGTGGCGCCGGTTCATCCGCAGCATCTTTTTTTGTCCGCCTCGGCGGGGGCCGAACGATCGGGGCTCGGGGCCTCGAGGTGGCGCCGCCGGTGCGCCTGTCCCCTTGAAGAACATCCCCAAGACGAATTTGGGTCTTCGGCCATTCCAGCATCCACTGCCCGCATTCGCCAAGCTTCATGTGTTTCTCGGCTCCCTGAGGTTGCTTAGGGGGGTCGATGTCACAGAACTCAGGCAGTACCTCCTTCACATTTACTTTCATCACGAGCTCGCTCATTCGGACGTTGTGGATATCGCGGGTCAAAGGTTGTACGGTCGAGGCCCTTGCGACTTCCTTCAACTCGCCGTCGGTACCCACCCTATGCAGGAGTATGCAAGGCATGTCCTGGGAGTCAACACATAGCGGGCACCATGAGATAAGGCATATATAGTCTCACACACAATGTATCATACATATTCATGATCTTACATATATATGTTTCCATTGCCTCACACACACATACTAATTAGTTACCTTGGTGACGGCGTTGAGCTCGGCTAATGTCGAGACAAGGGCGCCGGTGCCGGCGGCCGGCCTATCAATCTCCGGCTGCTCGTGTGCATTATCATTATTCTCCGGCGTTTGTGTATGTTGCTCCACGGCAGGGGCACCGGTGGGGTCGGCAGGACCGGCGACACGTTATTGCTGGAGGTGCTGCCGGCGAAGCTGGGCACGTGTATCGGCCCCTGCTGACCTCCCGCATGCCAAGCAGTTATCCCTGGGAAATAATCTCCAGTGTAGGCATCCCACATACGGGCTGGGGTCGCCCACAACGTGGCTAACTCCTCTTCCAACAGCGCGAGATACGTATGTATGTGGACACCTGCTTGTTTCGGCCCCTGAATGAGAAGACTCATGTGAATATACCTTTGCTTCGTGCACAACCACGGGGGAAGGTTGTATGGCCATACAAACACGAGCCATGTGCTATGCGTGCTACTCTGGTTGCCGAACGGATTGAGTCCATCGGTGCTCATACCGAGCCTGACGTTCCTTGCGTCGCCTACGAAATTTCCGACGGTGTCCAACTCTTGCCACTGGCCAGCGTCTGAAGGGTGTGTAAGGATCCTGCCCTTCTCCGAATCTTCTTCAGGCTTCTCCCTTTCCGCGTGCCATTGCATGAGCTTTGCTTCCTTACGGTCCACGAAGTACCGCTGCAGACGGGGAGTGATAGGAAAGTACCATACCACTTTGTGAGGACCTTTCTTCCCATGGCTCTTGTATCGTCCTTGGCCACACACCGGACATGTGGTTCTGTCCTCGTACTCGCCCCGATAAATTGTGCAATCATTGATGCAGACGTGGTATTTAACGTGCGGTAGGCCAAGAGGGCACACGCCTTTCTTGGCCTCCTCGATACTAGTTGGCAATGTGTTCCCCTCGGGAAGACGCTCGTGGAAGAATTTCATGTTCTTGTTGAAGCTCACGTCGGTCCATTTGTTTCCCGACTTCATCTCCAGAGCATCAAGCGTTACTTGCAAGCGCGTATCCTGTGGCCGGCACCCTGGATACAACGGAGTCTTCCGTCTATCTCCATTTGCGCCAGCTTGGCTTTCTCTCTAACGGTCCTTGCCTCCTTGAGGAGCAGTTCTTGAACATGAGACTCCATCAAGGCCGACATTAGCGAGCTCTGCGGCGTGTTCGCGTCTTCTCCACCACCATCTACTCCTTCATCATGACCATGTCCGTCGGCATCTCCTTCGTCACGATCATCTTGCCCGCCCTCGTCTTCAGGCGCAACATTTGTTGTCGGTGCAACATTTGCTGTCGGCGCTTCATTGAAGCCTTCCATGAAACCGCGCCTGAGCAGGTGTTCCTCCAAGTGTCCGGAATCAGGGTCGATCCATCTCACAAATTTGCAACTTCTACACGGACATCGTATGTGGCGCCTGTTGCACCGAATCATTTCCGCCTTCGCTTCTTCCTTGTAGTTGTTGATTCGACTGGAGCTCATCTTCATCACCATGGTCGCCTACGCGGTATACATATAGAGTATGTGTTATTAAGTCGGAAATGATCGACGAAAAAATTCGGCATGACTTCCCCTAGAAGTAGGACATATGTGGTGCAAAAATTTACCGAAATGGAAATGAATCAGCATTTCGGCAAACATCCATGCACCACGCCGGCGCAACACAACAACAAAAGGCAACAACATGCACAACACACACAAGCTTCATGTACACACATATTCATCCAACAATACTCACCTAGTAGATCTAGATCCGTTGCCGAGACGTGACCGTGATCGATGAGAGAGAGTGTGTGGTGATGGAGAGAAAATAGTGGACAAAAAGAGAGGAGGAGAATATATATGGAGGCTCTCCCCAAGCCCTCACCAATTATATGTCAAACAAATTAGGTTTAACAACAAATAATGGATAATAGGATGGTCAAAATGCCATGGGAGAGAGGAGGAGCTCGAGCTAGATGCATGGGGGGGGGGGGGGGGGAGAATGAAGAAGGTTGATAACCCACAAGTATAGGGTATCGCGTGTAGCCTTTTCGATAAGTAAGAGTGTCGAACCCAACGAGGAGCTAAAGGTAGGATAAGTATTCTCTCAAGTTCTATCAACCACTGATACAACTCTACGCACACTAAACGTTTGTATTATCTAGGAAATAAAACTACGGTAGCAATACGGGTATGAGAGATAGTTTTGCAGGATAATAAATACAAGAAAGTAAAAGTTAGTGCTGCAGCAATAAAGTACACTAAGTAACCATATACTAACAGTACCATGAGTGTGGAAAAGTGGTGGTAATTGTGGTGGCTTTGTCCAAGATTAATTAGTGAAGACATCTAGTTCAATGTCTTTGATGCAGTTTTCAATGTGGGAGAGGCTAAATATACATGCACTCCACTACTTGGGATTTACAAGTACTATATGATTGGATTGTTAGCAAACATCCGTAAATACTAACAATGCATTAAGGTTTCCCCAACCATAGCCTTAAGTTTATGGTCCTCTTACTCCCATACATGCAACTAACCGGTTTGAGCCCTCAGGTTTCTGTCACTCCGGCAAGACTACCCCCTTTCCTTTGCACATACTACTAACCCTATGGTGTTGATCCATGCGCGCACAAGTATAATGGACACCAAAGGACAGTACCATATCAACATACAACTCTAATGAACCATAGACATTCAACAAAGCAATCAAAAGACAAATATACTACATAAACATGTCATAGATCATAGGATAAATATTATAGCATCAAACACCATGTTTACATAGGACGGTACAGAGGTTTGTGGGAGGATGAACCACTGAATACAAGGAGGAGATGGTGATGGAGATGGCGGTGAAGACGGCGGAGAGGGCAGCGAGAGGCGCAGGGCGGCGCCGGCACCGGCGGTGGCGCAGGGGGCTCCTCCTGCGCCGCCGGTTCCATGGGGGAGCACCGCCCCTTAGCCCCCTTCCTTCATGGCTTCAAGGGAGCCCTCCCCCATGGAGATGGGATCCATGGGGGAGGCAAAAACGTGGCTTTGGTGGCTGGAAATTCGTGGGTGGAGGAGTCCTCCACGAATTAGGTTTCCTCCCTTTATATATCTTCTCGGATTTCCGTCACCCCCTTTTAGGGTTCCACCAAAACGGGCCTCCAGGCCGCATCCGAACTCCGATTGGGCTGATCTCGGGCTTAAAATCTTCGTATGGAAAATGGTGACAACTTTGTTTTCGGCCAGGTCTCCATTGGACGTCATCTTCGAGGGTCAAACTGGCAAACTCCGAAAATAATTCTCAGACAGATTTCAGGAAAGTCCCAATTCGACTCCAACAAGGTTTCCTCTTGTATTCTTGATAATTTCTACACATCAAATAGTAAAACAAAAACATTGTGCACTTTTGCAACTATTAGTAGGTTAGTCCAAATAAATAATAAACTTAATATAAAAACAAATGCTAAAAGCATAAAAATGGCATGAAACAATCAAAAATTATAGATACGTTTTGGACGTATCAAAGGTCACATGGGGAAAGTGGGTGTTGCCACCTTTTTGTGGATCTGGGCCGACATTCTGTGGCGCACCACCCACCGTGTGCCACAGAATGTTCACTTTCTGTGGCGCATGGTTTCTGGTGCGCCACAGAAAGATAACATTCTGTGGCGCATGGCGACGGGTGCGCCACAGAATGTTTAGTTTCTGTGGCGCACCAGCCACGCTGCGCCACAGAAATTGCCCAGATGGACCTAGCTCCAATGATTGCACGTGGGACCCACATGATATCTGTGGCGCATGGGTACACATGCGCCACAGAAGTATGACTTTCTGTGGCGCATGGGTGTCCATGCGCCACAGAAAACCAACTTTCTGTGGCGCATGGCCACCACATGCGCCACAGAAAGGCCAAAAATTTTGTGGCGCACCACCTCCCATGCGCCACAGAAATATTTCTGTGGCGCACAAATTAAGGGTGCGCCACAGAATGTCAACCTACCTATAACCCTTTTCCTACTAGTGTCTTTGTCGGTGGTGATGGATACCGCTCTTCTGGCACAGTCAATTCGACCATGGTACTTGGCTAACCAGTTCATTCCAAGAATAATATCTATGCCTTGGGTTCCTAAGATGATTAGGTTGGCTGAAAAATTCTCTCCTCCAATCTCTATGGGGGTATTGGGACAGAACTTGGTTTCTAGGGTGGAGCCAGGGATTTGTATACTCATAGGTTTACGCAGGAAATCTTCTACTAAACCTCCCTTAGAGACAAACTCTTCGGTAACAAACGAATGGGTGGCACCAGAATCAAACATAACAGTTGCAGGTACTGAGTTGACAAGGAACGTACCCAGCACAACATCTGGCGTATCCTCGGCTTCTTCAGCATTGATGTGGTGCAGACGACCCTTGGCAACAGCAGCATTTCCGCGGGGTGCGGCATTCTTGCCATTTCCATTTCCATTGCGGGCTTGACCATTGTTTGGTGCCGGGGCATTGGGGCGCTGAACATTCCTCTTGGGATTGGGGCATTCTCTGGAGTAGTGACCCTTGTTGCCGCATTCAAAGCAGACAACATTGGCATTGGGATTAAAGTTGTTGAAGTTCCCTCCGGGACAGTTGTTGCCATTGGGACGGTTGAAGTTGTTTGGGCGGTTTGGAACGGTGGGGCGTGGAGCTTGCGGTGGTCGATAGGCAGGCTTGGGGTTTTGCTGAAAGATACGAGGCTTCTGGCTGCTCGAACCTTCCTGAGCATTCATCCTCCTCTTACGACCTTCAAACATGGACTTGCGCTTGGTCTCCAGCTGGATGGCTTTGTCCACAAGTGACTCCAGATCATAGAAGTCATGGATAAACAAAGCACACTGCAGTTCATCATGAAGTCCACTCATGAAACGCTCCATCTTCTTCTTCTCTGTGTCGGTGTCATCAGGAGCATACCGAGATAAGTCGGTAAACTCATCAAGATAACCGACCACATCTCTACTTCCCTGCCTCAGCTTGCGGAATTCATCCTTCTTCCTATCAATGAGTCCGCCAGGAATGTGCTTCTTGCGGAACTTCTCCTGGAACTCAGCCCAGTCGATAATTCGACCAGCTTGCTGGAGAGCCTTGGTAGTTTCCAACCAAGCTCGTGCAGGTCCAGCAAGATAGTGGGTCGCATACAGCACTTTCTCATTTTCTCCTACAGCAGCAACTTCCAGATTGTTGTCGATGGTGCGAAGCCAATCATCGGCTTCTAGTGGGTGAAGTCCCTTGGAATAGGTAGGTGGGTTGGTCTTCTGGAAATCGCCCAAAGTGGATCGATGGTTTCCATCGCCATTGCCATTGCCACCATTATTGTTGTTGTTGTTATTGTTGCTGTTTTGGTTGAGATGGGCGGCAACGATCTGCTGCAGGGCAGCGAGATGAGCTTGGCGCTCCTCCTAGGCATTTTGGCGTTCCTCCATGATAAACGCGAGAAGTTGGGCGGGGGTTGGGTCCGGTGGTGGTGGTGCTCCTCCCTCCGCGTTGGTGCGACGGGTGTTCGCCATCCTGAAGCACACCAGGTATAAGAGGCAAGGCAAAAAGGTTTGACTAAAGGAAGGGACGATTTCGCGAAGTGGTTGATTAATTATAGGGAAAATATTTTACACAGCTCAAACAAGACAAACATACTTATATAACACAAACATCACATGTGGGAGTTCACAACAACATCAAGCTTACAACATCAAGCTTACAACATCGCCCTACATCTAAGATACATAACACCTGGTTTCCAAAAGAACCACTACTTCGACTCGACTAACGATAAGGGGTCAACCTAATCCTGCGGTAGTACTCAAGTCACTCGACTACTGAGGTGGAACCTTAGGCTCTGCTGCGTCAGCGTCGGACTGGTAAGGTGGCTCCTCGGGGTCCTCCTCCTCGTCCTCGAGTACTGCCTCGAGTGGCTCCTCCTCCTCATCAACTAACTCCTCCTCGTCATCCTCCTGCTCATAGTCCATCTCCTCCAGGAAGTCGTCATCGTCACTGAGGAAAGCGCTGTTCTCCTTGAGGAGATCCGCGCCCTCCTCCTCCATCTCGTCGGTATGGTGCTCTAGATCCTCGATCAGCTCGTCCTGCTCCGCCACCTTCTTGCGGAGCTTGCGGTGGTCGATAGGCAGGCTTGGGGTTTTGCTGAAAGATACGAGGCTTCCGGCTGCTCGAACCTTCCTGAGCATTCATCCTCCTCTTATGACCTTCAAACATGGACTTGCGCTTGGTCTCCAGCTGGATGGCTTTGTCCACAAGTGACTCCAGATCATAGAAGTCATGGATAACCAAAGCACACTGTAGTTCATCATGAAGTCCACTCATGAAACGCTCCATCTTCTTCTTCTCTGTGTCGGTGTCATCAGGAGCATACCGAGATAAGTCGGTAAACTCATCAAGATAACCGACCACATCTCTACTTCCCTGCCTCAGCTTGCGGAATTCATCCTTCTTCCTATCAATGAGTCCGCCGGGAATGTGCTTCTTGCGGAACTTCTCCTGGAACTCAGCCCAGTCGATAACATGACCAGCTTGCTAGAGAGCCTTGGTAGTTTCCCACCAAGCTCGTGCAGATCCAGCAAGATAGTGGGTCGCATACAGCACTTTCTCATTTTCTCCTACAGCAGCAACTTCCAGATTGTTGTCGATGGTGCGAAGCCAATCATCGGCTTCTAGTGGGTGAAGTCCCTTGGAATAGGTAGGTGGGTTGGTCTTCTGGAAATCGCCCAAAGTGGATCGCTGGTTTCCATCGCCATTGCCATTGCCATTGCCACCATTATTGTTGTTGTTGTTATTGTTGTTGTTTTGGTTGAGATGGGCGGCATCGATCTGCTGCAAGGCAGCGAGATGAGCTTGGCGCTCCTCCCGGGCATTTTGGCGTTCCTCCATGATAAGCGCGAGAAGTTGGGCGGGGGTTGGGTCCGGTGGTGGTGGTGCTCCTCCCTCCGCGTTGGTGCGACGGGTGTTCGCCATCCTGAAGCACACCGGGTATAAGAGGCAAGGAAAAAAGGTTTGACTAAAGGAAGGGACGATTTCGCGAAGTGGTTGATTAATTATAGGGAAAATATTTTACACAACTCAAACAAGACAAACATACTTATATAACACAAACATCACATCTGGGAGTTCACAACAACATCAAGCTTACAACATCAAGCTTACAACATCGCCCTACATCTAAGATACATAACACCTGGTTTCCAAAAGAACCACTACTTCGACTCGACTAACGATAAGGGGTCAACCTAATCCCGCGGTAGTACTCAAGTCACTCGACTACTGAGGTGGAACCTCAGGCTCTGCTGCGTCAGCGTCGGACTGGTAAGGTGGCTCCTTGGGGTCCTCCTCCTCGTCCTCGAGTACGGCCTCAAGTGGCTCCTCCTCCTCGTCAACTAACTCCTCCTCGTCATCCTCCTGCTCATAGTCCATCTCCTCTAGGAAGTCGTCATCGTCACTAAGGAAAGCGCTATTCTCCTTGCGGAGATCCTCGCCCTCCTCCTCCATCTAGTCGGTATGGTGCTCCAGATCCTCGATCAGCTCGTCCTGCTCCGCCACCTTCTTGCGGAGCTTGGCGATGGTCCTCCTCAGCTGGGTCCTCTTCTTGAGAAGAGCGACCTTCTCCTCCTTCAACTGCGCCTCACTCTCACGACTCTCCGCGAGCGAGATGCGCTCAAAGCGAGAACGGAGTCTAGCGCACTTCAGATCCTCCTGGGTGCGAAAGAGCATAATCTCCATGTCCAGGATGTACTCTCCGAACGTCGGGTGTAGCGGGGATCAGATAGGGTGTCCATCATCGGTGCGCCTCCCGTAGAACCGGAAACGGGAGTTCACTAACTCCGCCTTGTGCTCCTCACAAATTCGGGCTAGCATCCTCTGCATGGCACGGCACAGTCCGTCATCTCAGTGGACGTCCATAGTGGTGAAGATCAGCGTCCTGGATCCGGGAGACTTGATGTTCCCCCGAACAGACGACTCGACCAACCAACACAGGTTCCCGTGGCCAAGAGTGTCCACCTGCGCTCCCCTAAACTCTGGGGCGGGGCGACCTAACTGCTTGCTCAACTCGAACAATTCCTTCTCGAACATCAACTTGCCGTCGTTCTCAAGCTGAATGAACTCGGTCCAATGGAGTGCCATCTACAATTTTTAGTAAAATTGTAAGTTAGTGAGATGGCCAGTGTGTCAAAATTTTAAATTTAGTACGGCAACAAGTGAGAATTTTTTTAAGCTTAATGGGATGACAAGTGTGCAAAATTTTAAGGATACAATTTAATATTTAATGAGAGTAAAAATTTTTATAAGTAAGAGGATTGGAGATTAGAAATTTTCGAAAATACTTCACTCCTTTATTTTTAGAAATTAACTTTTGTAACTTCTATCTAGCGACCATGCTAATCTAAGGTCTCTTAAAGTCAGGATGGCTCTGATACCAAGTCTGTGGGGACCCCGGACTAGCTGTCCGAAATACCCGATTATGCTTAACACAACGATCCCGTGATCAGTCAATCGTTGCACATAATCTGAATTGAGTACCGAAGTTTACATCCATTACAATGCCGAATAAAAGTCTTACATAACTGGTCATTTAGACAAAGTCTTACATAGGTGCCTTCATGGGCAAAACCAAAATATCAGTGGAAGCTACGGCATAGTAGACATCAAATCCTAACGACGACGACCCGACAGGCAGCTAACTTATGGAGATCCCTAGTTCGCGTAGAAGTCGCCATACTCCTCCTCGGCGTAGTGCTCCTCCTAATAGCCTGGCTAAGACAATAGCCAGGGATGAAACCAATATGAGTACATTTGATTGTACTCGCAAACTACCCCAACATGAGTATGCACTAGTTTTATTTAAATTTCAAACTTTTATTTATTTAAAACATCTCTATATCTTTATTGAAAAATGTAAGAAGAGTTTTATCACTATCTTTTTAAAGAAATCACCATTTTATCTGTTTCTCCCAAAACTCCTCCTTATTCCGACCATAGTCCATCATGGTCCATTTGCCTCCAACAAACTCATACCAACTCGTTGGTATAGTTGTGTAACATCTTCTCCACTTCAGTTTTTTTTAAACTTATAGTTTCTCAAAAACTTGCACATATGTCAAAGTAGGGCCTCCCAACTGTCCATATCTGAGGACTCGGCTATTCGAATAGTTTTACACTCTGCAGAGGTAGCACGCTTTTCCCACATCCATCCGGTAACTCATCGTGTCAGCCATGTCCCGCCATACAAGGTGTATGCGAAGTTGAGTCACCGACCATAGCCTGTCCTTTGCTCATGCTAGTATAGGGTCCTGCCCGTATGATGCCTTCCATCGACACCTAGTCCAGTAACCCGTCGGAAACCCTAAGTGTGAGGACTCATAGTTTTGCCCGATGACAGTATGGAAGCCGTCTTCAATCCCCCACAAGTGGAAGGACCTTCCTTCACCACACTGTGCGAGGACTCGGGTCAAGGGTAAGTCCTCAGACCATCCCTCCATGCATAACGGAGTCGTCTCCGTCGATGAGGTCTCCCATACTAATATGAGCAAATTATATGACTACGCCCTTTTCCCATATGTGGGTAAATGTGGTCGCACAGGGTATCGGCTGGTTGACGTAAGTACAAGGACACAATGTGCATTTTTCATAAACATCACCATTCACCATTTCTCCACTTCAACACCGACTTTCTCGGCATTCCACAACCACACCAATATTTTGAAAGGAGTTTTGAATACACCATATTTTCCCATCCTATAGTTTTAAATAACTATTCTATTCTTCTACATAGGGTGGCAAAATAGTTTTTATATACTTGTAAAAAGGTTTTCAAAATCATTGATACTATTGAATAACTCATGTAACAAAATAGATGTATATAAATGCAAGCTCAGTGAAGTAGCTTGCCTTGCTCGGCAAAGTTCTCGGGTTCTTGTGCTTGCTGATCAAAGTATTCCCCCTCCTCGTAGACTCCGGCAACGTTCTCGTCTAAACGTCAAACAAGCAATACAAACAATCACTAAACTACTCAAGCAATCATCACAACATAACAATCATAAGCATCACAAATAGCTACTGCACACACAAAGCAACACACTTTGGTTTCTATTTAATTTAATTAACTATTATTTAGTGATGTCTTAAATATGGCAGAAACTAGTGGTACATGTTTAATTGCATAACTTGGGTTCTGTTGATCACAAAAATACAAACTAAATTTCTACAGAAAGCTACTGATGTGTAGAAGACAACACAATTTAGTTTGGATTAATTGGAGTGACCAAACTCCCTACATAAATGTTTTAATCCAGTAACGTAATAATCAAGTTTTAGCTACCAATTAAGTGCTGTTGATCCTAAATTTAAATCCTTTTAGAGGTAACTAAACATGACTAAATGTGATCCAAAAAAATTTGTCCTAAATCATTTGGGTTAACCATTAAACATATTTAATTGTTTTAGTGCAGAAGGGTTCTCTAACTTCATTTTTAAACTAAACAATTATGACTGCACAATTAATTCTACCAAAATTAGGGAAGCTAATACATCACAGTACCAAGCTAACAAAATTGGTTTGGAATTATTTGGATTAACAGAGTATCAGAAACAAACAAGTTTAGATTGTAAACCTTCTGTGGTATTTTTAATAATACATTTTTATTATTTCTCCAAATGAATTTAATCCACTTGGGTTGGTTAAACATTTTTATAAGATTTCCAGAACAATTGGATTTGATTTATTTGGATGTCTAGATCTCAAGATATTGAATTTCTAAAATGGGTCCAGTACTGGTTTCTCAGAAAAGACTAAATTCGAATTAATTTGTTCTCTGGATAATGTTGAGAACTATGACAGGTGGGGTCCACCCGTCATAGACTCAGTGCACGCTGGAAAATGAATAAAATGCTGACGGGTGGGGCCAGCCCGTCAGCCTCTCATCTAATCGAACCGTTATGCTACCGTTGGATCTAGATCCAACGGCTCCTGGAGCACGAGTTCATCGACGACATAAAAATGGCGTCGCCGGAGCTCCGGCGACGGCGAGGTTTGCGGAAAGCTCACCTAGGGGGCTCGGGAGGACGTGGGGATGGTGCAGAAGGGTCGCGGAGGCTCGGGGAAGGTCGTGGGGCGAGTGGAGCTTGCTGGGGATGACTGGTTCGTCGGCGGTGAGCTCCTCTGATTCCGCGGACATGCAGCTACTCCGGCGAGCTCCTGGCGACGCGTCTGTGCACGATTCAAAGAGGAAAAGTGTGCGGGTGAGTGCGGGTGCAGTGGTGATGCGAAGGCAGGCCAGAGAGAAGAGAGAAAAAGGGCCGCACGGCGCTGCCGTGGTCTTCTTCTACCTCGGTACGGTGGGTTGCAGAGCACGGAAGAGGGCAGCAGCGGCTTCGCGGCTGCGATTCCGCCCTCCTGGCAGTGTACTGATGAGAGTGGAGTGAGCCAGAGAAGCTGGGGTGGTGTGTGGAGATGGCGAGGCTCGGGTGGCCTTTTATTGCCGCGCTCGGGCTCGCCATGGACTGGGTGCAGGGAGGGGGTTCCCGGGCTCGATAGAGTACTTCATAGGGGGCGGCTACGGTGTTGCTATGGTGCGGGGGTGCTGGGGAGCAGAAGGGAGCGCGTGGCGACGAGCTGCACTTCCTCGACGTGGGGATTGGCCTGAGCTTGCTCGGGCGGCGCACGGCGTGCACGGCACGCGCGTGTGGGTGCTTCAGCGTCACGGCCCTTGGCCAGTGGGTGCGGTGTGGTGCTGGGAGAGGCATGGCGCGACGCTGTGGTAGCTGGGCGGCTACGCTGCCTCCTCCACAGGAGCGAGCAGCACGGCATGGCGACAGGAGCGGCTGCTCCCTGGCGACGACCACGGCCGACCACGGCACACTGGCTCCCTCCTCGATTTCTCCGGCTCCACGGGCGCGGTGAGAGGAGAGCAAGTGAATGGAGGCAGAGGCAAGCATCAATTTGATCGAAATCGATCAAATCGATCAAGGATTGGATCGAATTGGGGAAGAACACGGTGAAGATCACCAAGTGTTCGACAGTGTCCTCACCCAACTTGATTTTTGAATTTTTTCAATTTGTTCTCATAATTTGCTTCTTATATATTTATAAGGATTTGTGGTGAGGTTTTGGATTTTACTGTGCAAGTGCACCATAGCACAATTTTGGATTTAAAAAGATAAAGAAAAGGTTTTGAATTTAAATTTAGATTTTTGAACTTGATATTTGAAGAGGGAAAGTGGTAGGAATAAAAGTGAGAGTGATCATATTCACTCCACTGAATTTGGTTTGGGATAAATATAATTTCTCACTTGGAGAATTTTGTGTGACACTTGTCACATTATTTTTCTTGCTTTGCTTTTTATTTTATTTCTTTTCTTTTCTTCAAGTTTTTATTTAGAACAAGCAACACACAATCAACAAGAATTAAATAACACAAGCAACAATATGGGATCAACACATATAATTTAGCAAAAGTTTTTGTTGGCTCTCATTTTTGGAAATAATAATACTTGTAATATTTTTGGGATGTTACACCACCAGCTGACAGGCGGGCCCCACCGGTCGGTGACCGTGGTGGCTAGCACAGCCCACACACGCCCAGTCAGCGCCAGCGTGGCGCTCGGGCCCGCATGGCAGTGGCTCTGGCTAGCCTCTGCCTCGGTGAGAAAACCCCAGATCTAGATCCAGATCCAGATCTGGATTCTTGCGTCTGGGCCCCACATGTCAGTGACACGGGCTAGCCCAGCCCTGGGTGAGAAAAGTTTCGGACGTGTTTTCTGAAAATATTGAAGAAAGGCAGAAATTCAAATAAAACTTGTAAAATCCATAACTTTTAAAATACTTGCTCAAAAATTACAAACAAGATGCCAAAATGTTCAGAAAAGTAAAGTCTGTCTATTGGTATAATTCATCTATCTAAATAAATTAGTTTACCTGATGATTTATTGAAATAAGGAAAATGGCAGAAAATAAAATACTTTTTGGAAAATCCATAACTCTAAAAATAATGATCCAAAAATTAAGTTTGACCTATCAAAATGTTCAACAATTAATCTACTTCATGTTTCACCATTTTTCCAAACCTGGATAATTAGTTGTAGCATTGTTTAAAATGATTTGCTAAAATGGAAGATTTAAAATGGATGTTATAAATGCAATAACCTTTTTATTGGTTTATCAGAAAAATGTGTTTAATATATCAAAATTCTCAGAATATTATGGACCATCCAGTAACATCATTTCATGCATGTTTGAACACCTTTGTAGTACTGCACTTGTTAGAAAGTAGGGAAAACATTAAAATTAAATGTGGGGTTATAATTCTCTCTTGTTGGATAGATCATTTCTGCACCCCATTTAAATTGCTAGTTAGTTTTATAGTAATTTTCAGTGCATTAAAATATCATGCCATCATGTGTCTGTGCATTGCACTGTTTTGCATGTGTGGTTATTGATTGTTGCTTTCCGGTGTTTTTATGCATCTATAGATCATGCAGTCGGGGTTCCACCGCAATACCCCGACAACCCGTATTACCAGCCCCCTGAACAAGGTAAGCGTAATCCCCCTCTGCGCATGTCTGCTCCTATGTTTCCGCAATTATTTTCTCCACTATAATATTGCATTCGGTTCCAAATGTCTTTTGCCCGGTTTAGAGTATCCTACTAGTTGCATTAGATACCTGTTGCCATTACCTGTATCCTTCCTAATATCCATAGGATTGAAGTGTTGGCCTGAGTTAATTATACCTGCTATGTATATGCTTAGCCATGCTTAGTGAAATGCCTAGTCGTCCGGTGGATGTTTCACTGTCGGAACAGTTGATGGAATGACCGGATGTGGTGGAAAATTGTGGTAACAATAATAATCTGCTTAAAGGCGGGGATGAGAGGCCACGGGGATGTGGTGGGTTGTTTCATTCTCGCCGCCTAGGTGCGAGTTCTTTACCTCTGGAACCAAGACTGAGCGTGCTTCCATCGGTGGGCATATGGGTTCCCTATCGACCGACTAACTTGTGAGGGGCTAGCCGAGGATCCTCTAGTTTGAGCTTCCATTTGCGCGTGCGTGAAGATGGTGGCCAGGACTGGGATGAGGATGGTGGTGTTTAGGAAAATGAGTGGCCGCGGGGCAGGGTGTTGGAGGCACTGAACCTGTCCTACCGCCACTGATGATCCTGGGATAGTCTCAAGCAAGGTAAAAGTTGTAACCGCTCCCACTCAGCCGGCTTTCCCCGGAAGAGAGTTAACTGCATAGGCAATGAGCCGGACGGTACTGATGGTTAAAAATAGTACACCCCTGCAGGGTTAAATCTTTTCGAAAAGCCGTGTCCGCGGTTATGGACGACTTGGGAACGGATGATAAGACCATAGAGAAAATGAATCGAATGATTAAAACCTGAGTACTAAAAGGTACTACCAAGAATGCGGGGTTAGCTTCCTCGAGGGTGATTCAGGGAGGCGCCTCTGTTGATGGGTGCAGTGGTTGATGGTGGTTGTTGATGAAGATGATCAAAGGAAAAGAGTTTACTTCTTACCCCCTTTGAAAATATTCTGATTAGTTGATGCCAGATGTCTTTTATAAAGAAAACCAGCTTTATGCAAAACAGCCATAAAACCTTTGAAAGCCAATCATCGAGCTAGTAGCTCTAATAATCTTGCAGAGTTCGTCGAACTCAACGTTGCTTTGTTGATTTTCAGTGGAGGACTTCCCCGACACTGAAGGTGGGTTCTATGTGGACGTCGACGAGTAGTCTGGGGTTCCCAGGTGGCAGCTTGGGACATCCCGGGACAGCTGGCGCTGGAATGTTTATTTATAGGCCTCTTAGGCCATAATTTGGATCTTGTTGTTTAGAACACTTAATTCGCTTCCGCATGATGTACTGTTGGGTCTGTGACCTCTGGTTGTAATATTTGCTATCTTTCTCTATTATAAGAGTTGAACTATAATACTTTGAGTCGTAGAGTCTGTGAAGTGCCAGTTGTTCCACAAGTCTTGATCTCTCTATTATGCATTGATAGTTGTGCCTACGTTAGGGCATCAATCGGGGTGTTGCGTTGCCGATGATCCATTCCGAGCAACGCCTGCCAAAGGTCTTGGCCGGGGAGTGGTAAACCCGTAACCTCCGGTTGTATCGCCTAACCGGTGACACACAACATCTCTGTATAATCAAGCGGTCGGGGCGCTACAAGTTGGTATCAGAGCAGGACTGCCTGTAGGAAACCTTTCTACTGGTCGACGTTGAGTCTAGTGTTCGTGAAATTATTTTTAACCTAAAAGTGAGTTGTGAAAACATCTTAGGATTCTTTTTACTCCTTATCTGGTTACATTCTAATCTCGGAGCAATCTTACCTCGATTTGAGTTAAAAGTTTTACCTCTCATCTGTTATCTCAAAACTTTAGGATCACGGGGTTGGGTTCTACCTTTAGTGTTATGTGTCAGGTTGCTCCCGCTGCGCTACAGTCCGAAATCAACTCAGATGTTTAAGAACCTTGTTATCCCTACTGAGCCTAATCACTTATTCCTTCTTGGGTTTTAACCCAAGGACTTGAACAGAAGGTCCCGGATTGTGCCGGATAGTGTGGGTTGAATCACGTGGTTTATTAACCATTTGAATCTCACGCTAGTGGTACATGATGCTGATCTTTGACCCAAGTTCCGTCTTGTTGGTCCCTTGTTCGTTGTTACCCAAAGTATTATCGTCCCTAGTCTGTGTACTTGAGTAGACGCGAATGCTTTTGTCTCAACCATTCGGAGATAGATACTAACGGTGTCCTTGTCAATTCTCCAGAATGGCTCGAGGAGGCCGCGGTAACAACAACAATGATGAGGAACCGCCGCCACCCCCTTCAATGGCGCAGGTCTTGATGGCCATTGAGGAGAACCGCGGGCGCAATGAGCGGCTGCTTGAGCAGTTGGTGCAGCAGAATGCCCGGAGGAACAATGAGTGCAACACTCTCACTAAGTTCCTGCGCTCGCAGCCACCCACCTTCTCTGATGCTAAGGAGCCACTGGACGCTGATGACTGGCTTCGCGCTCTGGAGCGCCAGTTCGGCGCGCTGCATGTACCCGTGGCTGAGCAGGTCAACTTTGCCACCTACCTCCTGACTGGTGCGGCTGGCTGTTGGTGGGTGAGTCATGTGGCGCTATTCGCAGCAGACCATGTTTTCACTTGGGCGGGCTTCCGCACCGCCTTTCGTGCGGCGTACATACCTCAGCCAATAATGGACCTGAAGAGGAGGGAGTTCCTGGATCTGCACCAGGGTCGTATGGATCTCCGAGCTTATGGGTGCCAATTCAACCATCTCCCTCGTTACGCCCCTCGGGACGTGACCAATGATGCTGACAAGCAAGAGTTGTTCCGCAAGGGGCTTGCGCCGAGGCTCCGCTATGAACTGATGCCTTTCAAGTTCCAGAACTACCAGGAGCTGTTCAACCAGGCTCTTACTCTCGAGCAGGGCAGGAAGGAACTTGAGGCTTCCAAGAGGCCAGCACAAGAGGACCATCCGAGTTCCTCGGTTTCTCAGAGCAAGAAGCGCAGGGTTTTCGTTCCCTACAGCGCTGTGCCGCGTGCTCCATTCATGCCGAGGGCCGCGGGATACGGGCCACCACCGTCGCGCCCCACTACTTCGACACCTGGGGCGAGCGGGAGTGGGTATCGTCCTCAGCTACCTGCCCAACCTGGAAACACTTGCTACAGTTGTGGCCAGGTTGGTCACTACTCCAGGGAGTGCCCCCAAAAGGCACCTATTGCTGTAACACCTGCACGAGCCCCCGCCACTCCAGCTGGCAAGGCTGGTCCTATCGTGCGTGGTCGCCTGAACCACATCTCTGCTGAAGAAGCTGAGGAGGACCCCGGCGTCCTTATGGGTGAGGTACGAATCAACGACACCCCAGCTACAGTTTTGTTTGACTCTGGAGCATCGCATTCATTCATTTCTATAGCATTTGCAAAAGACCACAACATACCGTTTGAGAAGATGAGCCGTCCCTTGATCTCCACGCCTGGTTCCAAGTGGCAAACCGATGGGGTTACCCCGGAGGTCCAGATTACTATAGGTCACTGGTCCTTCCCTTTCGCGCTGGTAGATTTGAAGTCAAATGGCATTGATGTCATACTGGGAATGAACTGGTTAGTAAAATACCGGGCTAATCTTGACTGTGCTGCCAAGAACATTACCGTGACCACTTCTTCCGACGACATTGTAGAGTATTGGTCTGCACTATCAAGACCTCCATCCTCAATCATTCCCCTCTCACCGGAGATCAGCCTCTACTTTATGGAAGGCTTGTCCCCTCCTGAAATTCATGAAATACACGTGGTGTGTGACTTCCCGGATGTGTTCCCAGAAGAATTGCCTGGCATGCCCCCTGATCGAAGTGTGGAGTTTGTCATAGATTTGATGCCAGGTACTGCTCCGATTTCAAGAAACCCTACCGTATGCCGGTGGAAGAGTTGGCTCTGTTGAAAGAGCAAATCGATGAGCTGTTAGCGAAGGATTTTATTCAGCCTAGCAGTTCACCTTGGGGTTGTCCGGCACTCTTCGTCAAAAAGAGGGATTCGACTTTCCTCGTTTGGTCTCCGATTATAGGCCGTTGAATGCGGTGACAATCAAGAACAAGTATCTCATTCCCCGGATCAATGATCTGTTAGATCAGTTAGCCGGTGCAACAGTATTCTCCAAGATGGATCTGAGGTCAGGATACCATCAGATCAAAATCAGAAAGGAGGATATCCCAAAGACGGCATTTGTTACTCGCTATGGCCTATATGAGTATACCGTCATGTCCTTTGGTCTCACCAATGCTCCAGCTACCTTCATGAGGCTCATGAACTCCATCTTCATGGATTATCTCGACAAGTTTGTCGTCATCTACATCGATGACATCCTCGTTTATTCCAAAACCGACGAAGAGCATGCTGAGCATCTTCGGTTGGTTCTGACCCGACTTCGAGAACACCGCCTCTATGCCAAGTTCTCCAAGTGTGAGTTCTGGTTGGATAACCTTATCTTCCTTGGTCATGTGATATCTGCTAATGGTGTGGCAGTCATTCCCGACAAGATTCAATCTATTCTAAATTGGAAAACTCGTAGCTTCCTCGGATTGGCGGGTTACTACCGCCGATTCATCGAAGGTTTCTCAAAGATAGCTAAGCCCATGACTGACCTTCTCAAGAAGGATAAAAAGTTTGCATGGACGAACAAAGCTGAAGAGAGCTTCCAAGCACTGAAAGCCAAACTCACGTCTGCTCCTGTGCTCGTCCTGCCGGACACCAGCAAGGATTTTGTCGTCTTCTGTGACGCCTCCCTGCAAGGTTTGTGTCGCAACAGTGGAACATGGGGTTCCCCTAGTACTGCCAGAGTGTGTCCACCTCATGTGGGCCCAAGATGAAGATGGACAAGCCCAAGACTCAAGTCAAGCTGGCGGGTTCATCGTCAGGACACGTAAGGCCTACGTCGACAAAGGGCTCCGGTCCTAGGGGCCTGTCGGGTTCCGAACCAAGCAAGAAGGCAGGAAGGACCCGAGAGCCCGAGTTCCCGGCAGGAGGCCAGGCTCCCTCTCGGGTACTCCCACGTCCCTGTGGATAAGCTCTCCACCTCACCGCAGAAGACTTGGGAAGCAAGGCGAAGGCAGCGCGGGCGGGAAGCACAGCCCGTGGTGGTGTCAGCTCCTGTCCACCCCAAGGCGGACGCTCCCACCTAACCCAAAGGAGACGCTAGGCTGAGGAGAGGCCACGTCTCCTCCTAAACTAGATGAGGAGGGTCCTTCACCCCGAAGGTCCCTCATGCCCCTCACGTGACCCTGTGGCAACCCCTTAGCCTATAAAAGGAGGACCAAGGCACGGAGGAGGGGAGAGTGAAAGGAGAAGAACACAAGATCGAACCAAGGCACAAGTTCAACCAGAGCAAGACTAGACTAGGGCTGCGAAGGTAGAGGGGAAGGTGATCTCCTCCGGGTCAGGATCTGTCCTTCTTCTACCTCCAGCCAAAACCCTTCCGGGTACCCCATCCGGGAGGTTCCATTGTAAGCCACACTATGAAGAACCCATCAATCCAGACATGCAGGAGTAGGGCTTTTAGCCTCCGGGCGGCCTGAACCTGGGTAGCTCCTTGTGTCCCTTTGGTTGCATGCTTTGATCGTGGAGAGGAGAGCTTGATCTAGACTCCGCCCAAGAAGACGATTCTCAGCCTCCTTCGCGCCCCGTGCCGAACCTAAAAGGGGGTATCCTATACTCCCGGTGTCCGTGCATCGAGACACGACATCTGGCGCGCCAGGTAGGGGGCGCAAGCGCTGGTTTCATCTTCATCAAGTTCATCGGCAAGTTCTTCGTCAAGCATGCCCGAAGGAAGAAGGGAGACCCTGCGGCGTCCAAGCCGGTTTCTCCCTCACGCACTCAAGCTTCAGCTGAACGTCGTGCTGCTGGCGCACGGCGGAGCGTCTCTCCGTCCCCGCCTCCCATGGAGAGGGTGGCGCCGGACGAAGTGGACGGTCGCGACAAGGACAACGGCCCTGGCGGAGCGGCGGCTCCAAAGGGCACCACCATGCCTCCTCCTCGCTCGGGGAGAAGAGCGTCTGCAACGGCGCTGGCAAGGAGCCCACCGCTGGAGGAGGGAACCACGGCGTTCGCCCCAGCGGGGATCCACGAGCATCCAAGAGCAAGACCTCCGCGCACTCGCCTTCGGACGTGCAAGCTCGCCATGATGCTCTAGTCGCTGCCAAGGCCCTGATGCAGTTCCCTCCAAGCAGCGGCGACCCAAGGTCTACCAAGAATGGAGGACTCGCGTCGAGAGGCTCCTCGACTTCGCCGATGGTGGTCCGTGGGTCGAACCCACTCAAGCTCCCACCGTCGACATCCCGGAGCAGCACAAGACAAGACACGTGATCCGCGAGGCCAGCCTCGTGGTGAACGTCAAGCCAAGACGGCGCCTCCTCGCACCGCGCCACCGATGGCTGATCGGCTAAACCGCGATCACGGCGAGGCCATCTCCATCGGGTCGTCTACCTCGCGCAACCCAGATCTTCGTGACGAGCTCAACAGCCGTCAGAACGAGGATATGCGCACCCGCATCGAGCGTCGCCGAGAACGTCACCGCCGGGAAGATCGGGGCATCGACCTCGCCGAAGGCTGCCTCGCCCTCGCCCCGAGTTCCGCCACTTCAACTGGCCCAAGAAATTCAAGATCGACGTTCTCCGCTACGACGGCACCACGAACCCCCGGGACTTTCTGCAGATCTACTCTCTTGCTGCGATGGTTGCCGGGGCCGACGAGGTCATGATGGCCAACTGGTTCCCGTTGGCCCTGAAGGGAGACGCCCAGACTTGGCTTCTCAACCTTCCCAAGTGCTCCATCCGTTCCTGGCGGGCACTGAAGGAGCAGTTTCTGGGGGCTTTCCAAGGCGGGTACGAGCGCCCGGGGGCTCCCAGTGATCTCCACGACTTCAAGCAGCTGCCGGGTGAAACTCTCCGCAAGTTCATCCAGCGCTTCACCCAGAAGATGAACACCATCCCGTGCATCAAGGAGGAGTTGGTGATCCAGTCCTTCCACGCCAACGTCCGCAACCCCAAGATGCGCGAGAAGCTGAGCATCCATCGCGTCGAGTCTGCTCGTAAGCTCTGGGAGCTTGCAGATCGGTGCGCTCGAGCTGAAGAAGGAGCCAAGTTCCCCGGGGAGGATGAACCCGAGGACAAGGCCGCTCCAGCCAAGAACAAGAAGCGGGACCCTGGACCCGACAAGCGGATCTTCGTCACCGAGCCTCTTCCGAAGAAGACCAAGCCCGCGCGACTTCCGAGGAAGAAGGTGAAGGTGATCCCTGGTGCCACATCCATCCAGAAGGCAACCACTTGCTCAAGGACTGCCGCATGCTCAAGAACCTCGCCATCCGGGAGCAACGTCGAGCTGATGGGGTCAGTCAAGACGGTTGCTACAACTGCGGCACTGCCGGGCACATCGCTCGTGACTGTCCCACGGGTCGCCAAGGCGGAGGCGGCCGTGGATGGAACCGAGGCGGTGGCCGCGGGGGCCGAGGAGGACGCGGCGGTCAAGGTGGTCGCGGGTACAACACTCCGGAGGCCGCCACGGCGGCAACGGGGAAGCTCCGGCTCCCCAAGGAGGCAACGGCGGCAAGTATCAAGAAGTCACTGGAGTTGTCGGGTGCATCCACGGAGGGTCTTCTCTGCCTCCCTCCAACGGCGCCTGCAAGAGACTTGTCCGGGAGCTGAACGCGGTTGCTTCTGCTCCGTCCAAGCCCCTGGACTGGTCAGTCAAGTCATCACCTTCGACCCAGAAGACCACCCTGCAACACTGCCGGGGTCGGGACCCTGCCGCTGATCGTGTCGCCCGTCATCCACAACTACAAGGTCACCAAGATGCTGGTCGACGGAGGCTCCAGCCTCAACTGCTGACGGCGAAGGTCCTGGCTATCCTTCAAATTCCCCTGTCTCGCCTGCAAGACACCGGGGTGTTCCAAGGCGTGAACGGAAGTGTTACTCGACCCCTCGGGAAGATCACCCTTCCGGTCACCTTCGGCGACTCCAAGAACTTCCGCACCGAGGAAATCGTCTTCGACATCGCCGACACCCGCTACCGTACAACGGCATACTTGGCAGACCTGCTCTGGCCAAGTTCATGGCCGTCTCCCACTTCGCCTACAACATGCTGAAGATTCCGGCGCCGTGGGGCGTGATCAAGGTCAAGGCCGACATCGACGATGCTATCTACTGCGTTCACCAGCTGAACCAGACGGTGGCAATCATGGCGGATGTCCCTCAAGGTGTACAGGAGGATGATGATGGGGCTCTCCCCGGGGGCGAAGGGCACCCTGGGGGCTCCACATCTACTCCCCCAAGAAGGCGCCATTCCATGGCGATCCGCAGCTGACCAAGAAGGTGGCGCTAACCAGCGACGGAGTTCGCTCCATCACCATCGGCGCCCGCCTCACCGACAAATAGGAAAGCGCGCTCGTCGCCTTCCTTCGGGAAAACTCTGACGTCTTCGCGTGGGAGGCGTCAGGTTTACCCGGTTCCAAGGGAGGTGATCGAGCACAAACTGGCGGTCAATCCGGGGGCTCGCCCCGTGAAGCAGGTTCTCCGGAACCAAAGCAAGGAAAAGCTGGAATTCATCATCGCCGAGGTGGACAAGTTGATAGAAGCTGGTGTCATCCGGTCGGTTCCCCACCCAAGCTGGGTGGCCAACCCCGTGGTGGTACCGAAGCCCATGACCTTCAAGTGGAGACTCTGCATCGACTTCACAGACCTGAATAAGGCCTGTCCCAAGGACCCTTTCCCCCTGCCGCGGATCGACATGATCGTGGATCCACGGCCGGGTGCGAGCTGCTGTGTTTCTTGGACGCCTTCTCCGGGTACCACCAGATCATGATGTCACTCGAGGACCAAGAGAAGACGGCCTTCATCACTCCCAAGGGCTGCTACTGCTACACCCGGATGCCTTTTGGCCTCCGGAACGCCGGCGCTACCTTCCAGCGCGCAATGCAAGCATGCCTTGGGTCAGCTGGGCCGCAACGTTGAAGCGTACATCGACGACATCGTGGTCAAGACCCGGTACAAGGACTCCCTCATCCAAGACCTGCACGAGACCTTCGAGAACCTCCGCCGGGTCAACTTCAAGCTCAACCCCGACAAGTGCGTGTTCGGGGTCCCCTCCGGCAAGCTGCTGGGTTTCCTGGTCTCTCACCGAGGGATCGAGGCGAATCCGGACAAAATCAAGGCAATCGAGCGCATGGAGGCGCCCCGGCGGGTCAAGGACGTACAGCGCCTCAACGGGTGCATCACTGCACTCGGGCGCTTCATCTCAAGGCTTGGGGAGCGGGCCTTACCGTTCTTCAGGCTGCTCAAGAAGTCAGGCCCCGTGGAGTGGACCTCCGAGGCCGAGGAAGCCCTGCAGTCCCTTAAGCGCTACCTCGCCTCGCCACCAATCCTCGTGGCACCAGAAGAAGGAGCCCCTACTGTACATTGCTGCCACCAACCAGGTGATCAGCGCTGTGCTTGTGGTAGAGCGTGACGCTCCTCCGAAGAAGTCAAGCAAGATCAAGGGCAAGCGACCCGGGAACTCTCTCCCGGGACAACCCAAGAAAAGGCTGCCGGGTGACCAGGGGTCTCGATCCTGACGTCACTGCAACCTCACCAGACGGCGGAGCCCGTCGGGAATGGAGAATCTCCCTCCGACGAGACTTCGCCGGGGGCTACCTCGTCCCCACCCCAAGACGTCGACGTGGAGGAAGCCGAGCCCTCTCAGGACTCGGCGACCCGCAAGGTGCAGCACCCGGTCTACTTCGTCAGCGCAGTGCTGCGCGACGCCCGGGAGCGGTACCCCATGATGCAGAAGCTGCTGCTGGCAATCCTCATTGCCTCCCGCAAGATGAGGCCGTACTTCCAAAGCCATCCCATCACGGTGGTGTCCAAGTACAACCTAAGAAGCCCCCTGGAGAACCCACTTGCCACTGGTCGCATATCATGGTGGGCCATGGAGCTTCAAGGTTTCGGTCTCAAGTTCGAGCACACGGACAACATCAAGAGTCAGGCGCTGGCGGATTCACGGCCGAGTGGACCGAGACGGCGTTCGAACCCGGAAGAGGAAACCTGCCTCCCCGGGAAGGAAGATCCTAGCGCCTGGACCATGCACTTCGACGGCTCCTACACCAAGGGGAAAGGAGGTGCTGGGGTTGTCCTAACCTCACCAACCGGGGACCGGCTGAAGTACGTCGTCCAGATGCACTACCAAGGGAACATCTCCAACAACACGGCGGAGTACGAGGGCCTGCTCGCAGGACTTCGTGCTGCCGTCGGCCTCGGCATCAACAAGATCGTCGTCAAGGGTGACTCTCAGTTAGTCATCAAACAAGTGAACAAGGAGTACGCGTGCCCTCAGATGGCACCATACGTTGAAGAGGTCTGGAAGCTGCAGCGGCGCTTCGACAACTTCCGGGCTGTGTACGTCCCACGGGAGAAAACACGGCCGCGGATGAGCTATCACAGGTG